>BOPN01006888.1:25000-27500 GCA_017312705.2 Penaeus japonicus
GAATGACTATTACAAGACCATTCTATACACCCGCCCACGCCCGGAGTCCATATCGTGGGCGTGTGATGTGGGTGGGCAAAGGGGCAGCGGATCAGAACTTGTGGGCGGAGGATGAGTGGTCAGACATGAGCTCAAGGGGCGATGCCAAGGCACGTGCCAGTCTGCTTTCTGCCGATCCGTGCACGAGCTTGCTTCCCAGGCAGACTGCCGGGAGCTGAGCCTCGCCTCGTGGCTGGGTGTGCGTGTCTTCTCCAGCACGCAGACACTCGCGCGCATATACACAATGCACAAACATATGTACACAAGCACACATGAACGCAATGCCACACACACACGCACACATACACGTACAAAGACATACATAGACACACGCACACTCATATGCAAGTCATTAGCGAGTGCCACCATCTTATTAGATCATAAGGTCGAACACACCTTGTTTCCTCACGGCAGATTCACCTCTCAGGGCTCTGTGGAGGCGTGAGAGAGTAAGGGGGGGGAGTAAGAAGTGGAAAGGATGATGCAAGGAAGAGAGAAAGAGAGAGAGAGAGAGAGAGAGAGAGAGAGAGAGAGAGAGAGAGAGAGAGAGAGAGAGAGAGAGAGAGAGAGAGGAATAGGTATCGACCACAGGGGAAGGAGCGGAGACGGAGAGTGGAGGGGAATTAAAATCATGCTCGTTCTCTCTCTCTCTTTCTCTCTCTCTCTCTCTCTTTCTCTCTCTCTCTCTCTCTCTTTTTCTCTCTTTTTCTCTCATTTTCTCTCTTTCTCTCTCTCTCCCTCTTTCTCTCTCTCGCTCTCTCTTTCTCTCTCTCTTTGTCACTTCCCATCATGACCATTTGATTTTCTGAATACGTAACTTTTTTTTGTTACATATTATCTCCCCCCCCCCACACACACCCCATCACACTCTCCCGTTAAATTTTGGATCATTCAGTGACTAGAGAAAGATTTCTGTAAGGCTCCATCTGTACGTGCTGCGTAAGAAGAAGTCAGGATTTAGAAACGTAATCATTTTCTGCCTATGTGTCTGTCTCTCTGTCCGTCTCTCCCTCTCTGCTTTGTTTCTTTTAGTTTTGTGTCTGTCTGCTTGTCTCCTCTTATCTCTTTCTTTCTTCATTTTGTTATTTCTCTCGCTCTTTTTTTCTTTCTGTCTGTCTGTTTTTCTCTATCTCTTTCTTTCTCTTTCTCTCTCTCGTTTGCTTCCCTATCATGTGTACGAAATATGACCACAAAGCTACGAGCCCACAGGTTATGTAAGCTGCTTTGTTTGTTGATTAACCTTCTGCAAGCAAGCAAGCTTAATTAAGCTGGGAATATCCCACATCCTAAAGGACATGCCAGTTCCCGGGAAGTAGATTTGGATCATGTGAATAATATTATTTTGTTTGTTTTTCTATTAGATTGTCTCGCCGTCCTATCCATTGCTTTTCTTTCCTATTTTTCCTGTGTTTCTGTCTGTTTTTCTCCGTCTTTGTCTGTCTCTCTGTCTCTGTCTCTCTCTCTCTCTCTCTCTCTCTCTCTCTCTCTCCTTTCTCTCTTTCTTGCGCCGTACTTAATTGTAATTAAATCCTCTTTTGACTGTATTGCAATTTATCATCAGGTTATTATCTACTTCACAAGAACAAATGGCACAGCGTTGTCATAATTAGTTTCCCAAATTTCTATTAGAACATTAAAAGATTATGAGAGGCAATTATATTAATGTCTTTAATTAAAATGAAATGTGGTTCTTTCGTGAATGTTTTTTTTCGTTTTAACTTATCCATTATATATTTTTTTCTATCTCAAATGAGACATCTCTTTCTGAATTGAATGAGAAAAGTATATATATCAGTTTATCATAATGATGTCACATATTAGCTGAAATGATGTATCTGTTTGTATGCGTGTGTATTTCTATGTGCATATGCAATAGCTTAAACAGTTGTAGATATACGGATGTTACTGACAGACAAAAAAAAAAGTCCCTTGTTTTTTTTTGTTTTGTTTTTTCGTTTTCTTTGTCACTTGGAGGAATTTTCATGGAAATTTTGATTAAATCTCCATAAGCTATATTTGATACATACGTAATCCCTTGTTGCATCTTTAACGATTGTCTGAATTCGTAACCAAGTTTACAATATATATATATCTGAGTTACAGGAAAAAAAAGAGAAGTACCGGAAATGGTTATAGAAAAGAAAAGAAAAAAGCGACAGTCAGTTGAATAATATATATGCTAATTCATATGCATACCCAATTGCAGTATATCCTGTGCGTGTATAATCTCTTTGAAATTACCAAGAAACGCTTTTAATACATTGATATATGATACAATTAGAATATTGTATGTTATCTGTAACAAATTAATATATCAAACAATGACAAGTTATTGTATGATATATTCATGTGTTACAATGCTACTCACTCCCTCACACACATTTTATCTCTCTTACACACAGACACACACACACGAACACACACACGCATACACACATGCATGAACACACACAAACATGAA
>BOPN01006888.1:35000-37500 GCA_017312705.2 Penaeus japonicus
AAGAAAACATTATCAGAGTGTCTTTAAACAGCAACTGATAACATACTATATAAAAGGGATAATACTGAACTAGACTAGAATTCAACTAGAATATAAATAAGTTTACTTAACTAATATCTAATATCTAGACCAAAGTTGGGAGATCATAACTATATAAATAACACTTATCTTATTATCTCTTTACATATCTACATTAATGTTTATGAAATTGCTATTCATAAACTTGGTCCTCATTACAGACTAATTACAAACATTGCTTCTGAATCATGAGTGGATCATGATTTAAATAATACCTTAAATTATATATACTATAAATTGTTGTACAAAAACAATGAAGGGAAAAGCATGAAATCACAAATATACCAAAGGCATTTTTGATACATTGCTTTTTTCATAGAAAATGCCCTGAAAAAGCAATTTGGTGAAAAAGCCTTCAGCTTTTTTGTTTTTTTTTTCCAGTTTTCTCCTTCATTGCTTTGTGTACAACTCATTCAGGATGAATTCTTCACACACTATACAATGTAACACATACACATAAACAATGAACAATTAAAAGAAACATTTATATTGCAGCTACACTTGATTCCTTAGCCTTACCAAATCCAGTATATGTAAAAAGTTTACCTATGCAATTAAAGATATTAGGAAAAATACATTCAGTAGCAAAATCAGCATAGCAGTATTAAATGTACATTTTGAGTATAAAAATTGTGCATGTGACAGAATCACCATACCTATTGGAAGTAGGGAAATAGGTTACCACAAATTACACGCTATCAAAGGCTAGCCAATCTTTCAATTTACATCTTTGAAGATGAAACTTTACCTCTATACACATAAGTGGAAAACATTCTGATAATATGAATGCAATCTGTAGTTTACAATCCTTTGATTATCTTTAATTTGTAAAAGCATATGATGAATCAAAGCCTATCACACTTACTATCACCAATATTATAAATTCTTTCACTTCAACACTGATTACCCATGTAAAGAGTTATAACAACTAATCAAACATTGAAGCCATCTTACATTAAAATAATAAAGCTAAAATTTTTGGCACAACCTTCATTACAAAAAAGTAGATTATAACAAGAGACAGACAGAAAAAAGTCACACATCCCAAACCCCTTTGACTGCAACGGCATTTCAGTCTGCCGAGCTCCTCCTGTACCCATTGGGTCTCCTTGAATGCCCAACTCCTGATTGATGCTTGACAGCTGCTCGGATGAAAGGAAGCGCAGCCACTACGAGGATGAGGAGAGCCAGACCGGGGCGGTAAATGCACCAGGCCCCTCCGATGATGACGAGTGAGGTGGACATGCTCAGAGTCAGGTTGGCAGATCCCAGACCCAGCGCTACCACGTCTCTCAAAAGGGGCGAGCAGATTACTGTGAAGATAAAGGTTTTCATGAAGCTATGACAGTATGTGAAGAGTGAATATATATTTTGATCTTATCATGCATGAGAAATAAATAGAATGCTTCATTTTTTTTAAACATTGCACAGCATTATATATATTATATTAACTGCCACTAGTGATAAAAGCCAGATGTAGCTATAAATATTTAACTTCCGAAATGTTCTAGTAGTGGTGGGGGGAGGGAAGGAGGGAGAAAGGGATAGAAAGAAAGAAAGAAAGAGCGAGTGAAGGAGAGAGCGAGTGAAGGAGAGAGAGAGAGAAGGAGAGAAAGAGAGAAAGAGAGAGAGAGAGAGAGAGAGAGAGAGAGAGAGAGAGAGAGAGAGAGAGAGAGAGAGAGAGAGAGAGAGAGAGAGAGAGAGAGAGAGAGCAAACTAACAATAATCTATATGATGCAAAGAACTCACTGAGAGAATGGACAATATTTGAGACGCAGGTTAGTCCAATGAACATCAGGAACCATCCAGCCAACCGTAAATTCCAAGTCAGGAAGCGGTTCTGGGCATGTTCTGATGAAAACATCTCCTCTACAGAGTGTTTTCCCGTGCGGACAATCAGCAGCTCATTCCCGTTGCTTGTGAGGTAAGGATGGAGGGTCTCTCCAATCTGCTGGCCCACAACGCTCACCTGTTTGATACAAGGAACCATTCATCTAATATCATACTTTTACAGCATTTATAACTGTTGCATTTCTGTTTGTCTGAAAAGTTGAGGATTATAAATAGGATTAACCATGATTTATTTTGTATATTATTATCATACATTAAAAACAATTATACAGCTTATAAATATAATATTGTAACTGTCAACATTTTATTGAGCTCACTAAAGTTAAAAATTCTAGACAAAACAAAAAAACAAAAAATTAGATCACATTCCTCTAGTCTCATTACACTGTAGTTACATATGTAGTTTCATTAATTACAGTTAAGAAGTCATCATTAATTCATCAAGTTGCAAATGTTATATAAATATTTTCTTTCTAGATGCAATACATTCAGTATTTCTACTCAACCATTTACGTAAACCTTTTCAATCTGAACTTAATTTCAAAATGATAAGCATGATCAGTTCATATAT
>BOPN01006888.1:42500-55000 GCA_017312705.2 Penaeus japonicus
TTTCAATAACTAATTAAATGGTCTGGTAAAAATTTGGAAACACAGAACAAGTTGAAACTAAATTAGAAAGAGAGAAAAGGATAACTGGTCCTGGAAATTTCTACTATGGTGAGTGACAATAAAAAAATGCCCTTCAGAATGGATAAAGAGCAAAAAAGACAATCAATCAATCTTAGCAGAACTAGCATTGGAAAGTAGACCTCCATTTAATTCATAAGGTAAAACAGGAACTTCCTCTTAATGGTAAAACTGTTGGTTACCTCATTCCAGAAGAGAACGCCACTGCCCACCAAAATCAAGACGACCCCAATTACAACCGCTGGGATGGACTCTCGAACTTGTTCCCTAACAGGACGTCTCACATACTGCATAGGGTGACCGCCAACCCCTCGGGCCCCACGAGCGTCAGGGTGCTGTAGAAATGGAAAGTAAAACCACATAATTAGATCCACAAACATCAAACTACTCATTACTTAATTGTAATATAAAATGAAACATGATTTTTTGTGTTCAGAATTGCACAGATCAAAGTGTCTACTTGAATCAGAGATAGGTGACCATTCAAAAATCATATTTGTATGGAAACTTTTAAAAAATATAACATCTATCACTGTAATAAATCTAGTCATACCAAAAACTAGCAACAACACAGAATTTATTCTTTGTTAGTAATTTAATGAGATTATATTTAAAACGCAATAAAAAAAAATGAAAGTAAACAGCAAAAAAAGAAAATCCTTTTATATTCACCCTAACACACAAACCTATGAATACCAACTATCTCACAAATTAATAAGTATTATATAAATATATAATATATAAATATCTATACAAATATTGAAATTTAGGTTACTCTGATTATATAACACCGTAACTAATCTTGTGTTTTTTTTTCCCCCTCTTGATCCTATTTTTAATAGTATGTATTAAATACTATAGAATAAAATCCAAATACCAAGGCTTCTTAAATAATTACTCTGATTATGAACTACCTAATAACACATCAAATCTCTCAGTTACCTACATGTATTACAAAACAAATAAGTCAAAAGCATAGCCCTTTGAAGGTTAATGTCTATATCATATTGCATAAAAAATATTTTTAATTGTAAACCAATGTTATTTTAAATTTTCAGGGTAATGCTTCTTTCAAGTATCTTTAATGGCTTTCAAATCAAGTATGTCCAATGCTAACTCAACCAACAACCAAGTCCTATATAAAGAAGAGCCTACAGTCCTGATCTAACCTTGCAAAAGTGATCAAGTAATTAAATGCACTTTTCCCCTGCAAAGTAATTCTGCCTTGGTTACATGTGATCTACAAAGAAAGGCTAAATTAACTGCTTTATAAATAAAATAATCTAATCATGAGCTATGTCTCCTTGAATTAAAGAAAAAGTCAGACCACGGTATAAAACCCCCTAAATAAACAAAGTGGATTTTTCTACCATTGTATCAACACTGTAGTGTTTTTTCATATCAATATATATAAGTAGAAGTTATCCCTTTCTTTCTGATCAACAATTCTTTCATATCTTTATAATGACTTTTGAATATGGTTGTTCCACCAGTAAACTAATCTACAACAAATTCAGCCTTCATATATGGACAATGTAGCCTGTACAACCAAATCAATCTTCTTCCTTCTTTTCATGCATATGATCAACCCCTAACCTAACCTTATCTGATCTGACCTAACCTAAGGACCCAATCATATGAAACATATTCTCTGGCAAAGGAAGTCACCTATGTATTTGATACTGGCCTTGCGTCAAATGGCCTTTGCTCTTGTCAGCACTCCAGAAAAGGCCAACAAACCTCCACCACATGTATTCTGGCACACTATAGCTGTAGACAAGATCTCTGGTGATTCACTGTACAATAAAGAACTAGTCCATGCTCCATTTTGCCTGAACTTATATTGTGCAAGTTTAGTGGCCTTTGCTGGTACATGAAGCGTGGAGGCTGTGACACTGACTGAGTAATGTGCCAGTGTCATATAGGACTTGAGATCATATTTGCCACAAATCACATCATTTACAAGTGGATTCGGATAAAGCACAACCTATAAAATAAGGAAAGCCACTGCAAATGTTTTCTAAAGATTTGTCATACATGTTACCATACATACAATGTATATCTGAAAGATTTGGACAACTGTTAAGACTTTGACAGACCTCTGAACAAATATATCAGAAGATCCAACACAATTGCTGCTGTCAGAATTTTCAGCAACCACACTATATAGATCGGAATAATGTAATTCCCGACAGAAAATATTGAAACTGTTACAAAATTACTATGGTGTTCTGATGCACCACGACACCATTCATATATTACAGACAATCACAAGAGGATCATTCTATATAGTCTACACCACCATTTGCAATCACCATTGAAAAAGACAATACATAATAACTAAATAAACAAGCATAAATGATAAAAAAAACAACTAAAAAACCTCAGTCCTAATTTCACATCTCTCGACAATCGACCTTTTTTTTCTCTCACTCTACACTCAAAAACATAATCACACACGAACTACAACTCAACCTTACACGAGCCCTGTACATAATGGACGAGTTCGGGGCAATTCTTGCGTTAGTGATGGTGAGAAAGCTTGCTAGAAGAGAGGGATTCGATGGAGAGGAAATTCAAGAGGATGTTGTTGTGTCCGAGAGGCAGAGATTTTAAGTGGTAGATCAGGGTCGCGTAATGGAGTCCTTCGTGGGGATTGTTTCTTTTGTTTTTGCTTCTCTGTGTAAATTGTATTGTTTTGTAAGGATTTTATGATATGGGTAGACTTTTTATAGTTATCTTTATTGATTTTAATTGTCATTTGGATATATAAGGAAACTTATTCTCGATTATGGGATATGTATAAATTGGAGGAGGAGGAAGAGGAGCAGATAATGATAATAATAATAGTAATAGTGATAATAATAATGATAATAATAATAATATTAATGATCATACTAACAATAATAATAATAATGATAATAATAATAGTAATAATAATAATAATAATAATAATAATAATAATAATAATAATAATGATAATAATAATGATAATAATAATAATAATAATAATGATAATAATAATAATGATGATGATAATGATATTAATCATAATCATCATTATCATCATCATCATCATCATCATCATCATCATAATAATAATAATGATAATAATAATAATGATAATTATAATAATGATAATAATAATAATAATAATAATAATAATAATAATAATAATAATAGGTATAAGGATGAGGATAAAGATGAGGAGAAGAAGAAGGAGATGGAAAGGAGGAGGAGGAGTAGGAGGAGGAGGAGGAGGAGGAGGAAAATATGAGGAGTAAAAAAAGAAATAAGAAAAAGGAGAAAGGAAGTGAAAGAAAATGAGAGGAAAAGACAGACTTAAGAAAGACCGAAATAGAAACAATACATGGCATACAAGAACAACAGAGAAAAGGTAAAAGACGAGGCACGATTTGGTGTTTTATTTGTGAATGGGCACAATGGCCACGCGTGCCAGAGCGTAGGAGCCGCACTAGTGCCGTGACTGAACCCAGAACTGATGTGTCCAGATCGGTGAGTCCAGAATTTACGAGTATATAGCGATTAGTAGAAAGAGGTTACCTCGGTCCACCTTGAATCCCCGCCCATGAGATACCAGGTTTGGTTCTTGGGGGAGGATCCGTAATGTGGCACTCCCATTAGAGTGCCACATTCCTTCGGCCGTCGGGTTTTTGGAGAACTCACAACGAAGGGGGTAAGGCGACTGGGCCAAGGAAGTTGTATTTGAGCAGAAAAGGCGTTAACCATGGGCCAACTAGAGTTCTCGTATTTCAGCAACGAGTACAAATCTAGACACACTAAGAGCATGTCCACTAGTATTTCCCGGCAAGAAACCTGAAAGTAAGCCACTTGGATTTGGATCAGGGCTCGGAAGGATCATCGGAAAATGTATCATGGATTTAACAAAAGACATATCCAAGAGGAATCCGGGAACCGTCAGGTATATGCTGGCTTTCAAGCAGGAGGAGGAGCATCTGGCAATGCTATGAGGGAGATATTTGGTGAAAAAGGATGTGAAGCTGTGTTGGCTGAGGCTACTACCAAATCCAAAGAACAGATAAATAGTGCTTCAAATTATCCGGATCAAATGCTCCACATTTGTCCTCTATATCGACAACATATACAATTTATCAGCACATTGTATGACAATGCACTTACTATCAGTTGTCTGAGAATCGTTTATCTAGTAACATAAGCAGATGATATAACAGGCGCGAGAAAAAAAATAAAGATATAAAGATATAGCAGGACCTTGTGATACAACATGGTCCTCAGACTGACCAATTTTCAAACTTCAAAAACTTGATTGTTAGCTGGCAGCGAACTAGAAATAATAACGCGTACAGCGTTACTTAAGAGCTGCCATAGGCTTCCAAAGTGGAAGCTGAGTAGGTTAAAAACAAAATACATGACCACGTAAATGAGTTTAAAAAAAACAACAACATAGTGATAGCTGCCGATACAGCTAACACACATGGACTCGCGTATCGGTTGACCTTCCTAATGAGAACAGTCCCAGACATTGCATGGCTGTTTCAATCGCCTGGGGATGCCACGAAGGATATGTCCATCCCAGATATATTCTTTAGACAAGGCCAGGAGAGGGATATAACGGAACTATAATCACGGCCGTTAGGAATGGGCACCACAAATCCGTCGAAACTAGCATAGAGAGCGTATCAACTCTGACTACTCACATTATCCGTCAGAATGTAACATTTGAAAATGGATAGAGTGAATAGCAGGATATCAAGTCAACGCCTAATCTTTCTCACGAATTACGGTAGATGCTGCTATGACAATCCTATTATTATTGGAAGGCGCAGGAGTGACCTCTCAAACAGCTAACCCATCAAATGAGGTACAAGTGACGTAAGTGCTCCAGGATTCTGGACACATGGCCGGGAACCGGCTTTGGCATCTGAATCATTAAACCTGTGGCTCCGTCTCAACGGGGCTTCAGCAACAACGAAATGAAGAGGAAAAAAATGAATCCAAAACATATATCACGGAACTTTCACGTTAGTTTTTACATCTTGAGGAAAAATGGGCCCATCGGCTAGTCCTTACGTCATATCAGTAAAAACAACACCCAAGCCTTATAGTTACATACTTGGATAAGGTGTCTCATGGACTTTAGACTACAAGAACGAAGTTTAGTGAATGGCAGCACTGCGGAATATAATGCAATGCTCAAGTTCTAGTTGAAGTAAAGAAAGATTGGAAGCTGTTAAATAAGTAGTAGCAGTAGTAATAGCAAAGGATAAAAAATCGGCAATAGAAGTGTTGGAAGAAGGCGACGAAGACAACGAAGAATACTATGGAGGAAAATGTAAAGTAGCAGTGATAGTGTGGTGTTGATAGTATGAACTGCAGTCGAATGTCATATGTATGTCCTAGGTTAGTAAAATAAGTGAAGGCGTTGGAATGGATATAAAGGGAGGATTGAAGGTCATTAAAATAGTAGTAATATAAGTAGTATCATCAGAAGTAGCAATAATAGAAGAAAATGAAGACTATGGCAATGAAGATGAGAAAAAAGGAAAATTACCACGTCGACAAAAATCACGACGAGGGCGGCGGAGAAGATGAAGAAGGAGGAAGAGGAGAAAAAAAAAGATGAAGAAAGACGGCGAGAGGTAGAAAAAGAAAACATAGGAGGAGGAGAAAAGATAGGGAGAAATGTAGGAAATAGAGAGGGAAAGACGTAGAACAATGATGAACAAAAGATAAGTAAAAAGCAAGGAACAAAAACAATCATGAGAGTAAGGCTACCATCGTAGATCATATCAACATAAATATCATTAACCTGTATTCATTTATTCGGATCTCAATCTAGCTATTTGAATGCCGTTGTGAAAACCAACTTATTTACACTGTGGTAGAGAAGATTGTCTCATGTCTTATATGATTGTCGGGCGAAAACCTTAAGATTTCATGCCTGGGCTGAGTTCACAAACTTTCAAGATCCTAATACACCGCTACGACAGAGTTGCCGAGATACTGCATTAGCTGCGTGCACTGTATTTGGATTTCAGAACGGCAATATAGTGATATGGAAGCTAGGACACCTTGAAGTAATTTCTAGATAGACGGTAAATAAATGCTGTAATCGGATGTGAACAGATTACTTGGGGACAATTATCTAGCAAAGTACCACAAGGATCAGTCTTGCCACCCATTAGGTTTATCACATTCATTAATGATCAACGGTCACACACAAGCCCGATCAGATACGTAAATGTTTGCTGATTATGTAAAAATACAAATGGTGACATACAAGGCCTCGTGTCAAAGCCGCCAGAAAGACATCGAGGCACTAACAATGTGGGCAAGTAAGGCGGGAACAAAATTCGATCTCTGGATCAGTACAAGGTAAGAAAAGTAGCTTTAAACATGCCAAGAAAAGAAATGACCTTGGAATAATTGTTGACCGGAGCTTGAATCTGAGATTATATAAATGACGAAAATTACAATATGCTATCACCGATCGCAAACATGAAGAGGACATTCATGTTTGTATACGAAGATACGGTAAAGAAAGTCATCTCGATTTTCATGAGGCTTACTCTTGAGTCCTTAAAATATGCCATAGATAAACTGGAACAAGTTCAAAAAGCAGCCACCAGACGCGCGACATCTCCAAGGGACTACAAATAAATGCTGAAGAATATAAAGCTTATAACACTGATGGAAAGGAGAAAACGCACGACATGATTGATTTACAATTATGTCTTAGGAAGAGAAACAATAAGTTATATTTAAAAAAAAAAAAAAAAAAAGAATCAGCGGTAAGGATGTAAACGTATGTTCTGGTTCATATGTCAAATCATTTGTGATTTCACAAAGAGGTTTTATTTTGGCTATGTATCTGTATCTTAGGGTTTTCCATATCACCGACTCATATACATTTCTACATTTCGGATTTTATATTTCCTACGCACTAATTTGAGCCCCTATTTCAAGGTTATCCCCCAAACCCATGGAGAAAACATAAGAAGCAATGGGTTTCCTGCGCCCACAACTAGGCCACCGCAACCTCCCAAACGCGATGGGAAAGAGATGTGGACATCGAAGTAGAATAAACCTTGGAGACTATATAGCGGTACCATGTGAGGTAATGATCACACTGGGTTTTGAGATCGAAAAACATATATTTGAATGGCAACATGGCAGATTCGCCTACCCTACCTTGTGTTATATTATAGTATTAGTTTCGGACGAAAGGACTGTGGAGAGCCATGTTAAGAAATGCTTGTCATTGTAGGTGAAGAAGGAAAATTGTTAGCGGGGATGATGGAGGAAGAGGAAATGATGCACTGGTCAGTGTAGACCAAGCAGATATCATGCCATTGTGAAATACAGCTGAGTTGGTGCCAGCTACTAGGGTCACTGTCAAGGTTTGACTTTTCTGTTTTTGTCTGTTTGTTTGCCTATGTATCCTGCCTTCTCTTCAGCTTGTTTCCGTCTGCTTCTGTACCTGTCTTTATATCTTTCTTTCTATCTCTGTCTCTCTTTCTCCCTCCCTCTGTCTTCCTTTCAACCACAGTTTTTATCTGCTTCTTGATAGAATCTTGTAGTTTTGTCTGGATTCCCTTCTCATCACACATACTTATTGCATGTTTATAATGCATGTGCACACGTAATTCCGGATGAGCTAGTTAGACTAAAAGATACCCTATATTTTTATCACGCAAGCTGCGCGTGAAGACATACATGTCCCTACCACCTTTTGTTCATTGTTCTGAACAACCCAGTAAGAATTTCATTCATGCCTGTTTTCAGATTACCCATGCAATGCAGAATACTCTCATGCTTCATTAGACTGACGCGGAATATAATTGGTAGCGCAAAGATATATGCATTCCAAAGTATTTATAAATCACAATGTTATTCCTAAAATACAGACATATTTGCAGAGACAAGGATCGGATGAGGAGCGCCAGCTTAATTTCCCCTACCAGTTGTCATTCACAAACCTCGATGGCTTATATTGTTTTACATTTTGTATTTTGCAGTGTTCAGACATTGCAAGTTACCAATTCATAAATTCAACGCAATTATCATCAAAAGGTTAAAGCACTAACTAGACCTCAACAACTATACTCGTTTTGGGCAGAATTTGATATATTTTATAGATGCAGTGGATAGTTTAATACATATTTCCTGACAGTAGTAGATATCATAATGCCAGGTCAAACAAAGACTGAAATTGCTTGAAATATCTGGCGGGAAATCCTGAAGGGGATTCACTTCGGAGAAAAACAAAACAAACATTCGAAACTTCTGGACGTGGGACTTATTTTATTATATCAAAGTGGTCGTCTGAATACACAAGCTGAATCCGCGTTCTGTATTCTTTGTTGCATTTGTATATTTTGTTTTAGGTATTAGACAGAAATGTGAGAGCATAGGGAAGTATCATTGTTTTTTTTTAAGACGCAAAGAAATATGACTTGTTTTATATGACATTATTTGATTTGCGTCAAAGACCTTTTTCTTCAACTTATTATGTCTTTCTCAAACATTTCGAACTTACCCTTATCAGAAACTATAATATCATTTAAGCATCTATAACAACTCTTGAATCTATTCATCTTTCCAGTATTGAAAAGCTGTCGCATTTTCTCGTAAAAAGATAATAAGGCTAAAGTTGCCAAAATACAAATTTATGAGATAAATCATGCTTCAAAAGTTTTTTGTTGTTGCTAACTACTAATTCATAGCATTATTATAACTGATATCATTATGAATTATTATCATTATCATTATTATCATCGTAATCATTATAATAATTAAGAATGATCATTATTGGTGTAATTTTCATTATCATAACTATTATCATTATGATTATTATGATTATAATTGCTGTTATTATTATCATTACCTTTATATCCTTATTATCATTATCATGATTATTATTGTTGTTATTGTTTTTATTACTATCATTATTAGTATTGCTGTTCTTTTTTTTATTGTTATCACCATTATCATTATTATTAGTAGTAATATGATTATTACTATTATTATGTTATTATCATTATCTTCCTCCTTCCCCTTCTCCTCCTAATCATCATTTATGCTTGAATGTATTCTAAGAAGCATTGGCAGCAACCATCAACAATTCATATTGTTCTTGATCG
This sequence comes from Penaeus japonicus, assembly GCA_017312705.2. Classification (NCBI taxonomy): domain Eukaryota; kingdom Metazoa; phylum Arthropoda; class Malacostraca; order Decapoda; family Penaeidae; genus Penaeus; species Penaeus japonicus. Next base: position 51,725 of record BOPN01006888.1, read on the forward strand.
TATTATAATGCAGTGCAAAATTAAAAATAATATGCAAGATATTCAGTCATCTATGTTTGCCCCTGTGTTCTACGGACTATGATCAACTTTGAAATTATCATAATTAAAGAAAGCATGTAAAAAAAAAAAAAAAAAAAAAAAAAAAAAAAAAAAAAAAAAAAACGAGCTTTTCATCTTCCTCTATATCTTTTTTTTTTTAGCTACCGACTTCGCATATTTCAGGGTAAGCCTAAACATTATTAATACTACCTTTTCTGTTTTTGTTGTACCATGTCTGTAAGAAATTACATAGGCCTATAAAAGCGTGTTTCAACAAAACGTTTCTTTGCTTCTTTTCGAATCATACAGATTCACACCTGCATTCCCTTTCACAATGCAATTCCTCTTGGCTTGCCACCATCGACCAGTTCAATAACACAACACACCAGCTCCAAGCTACCAACTTGACTTGTTTATATGTATTTTGTTATGTTCGTACCTTTTGCTCACTTCTTCGGTTTTATACTACTACTCTTCCTATTCACGGATAGTAGCCGAATAAGATTATTCAATCTCTTTTGACAAGTTTTTCGAATAGGAATCTTGCTCTGACCTGATATATATTTTGTGAGTGTTTATTCTGCCGTTCGGAATCTACACACTGGTTGAAAGTGTCCTTGCTTCGCCACAACCATCACATTTCTTGCTGCTGGACAATTTTCTCTGTTATTTGCGCGTAATGACTTTCTTTGTCTTCCCTGAACGGTAGGTAGTTTAGACTTGCTCCCTTGTCTTAGTTTACTTGCTATTCTGCAGTAGTTTCTTTTCTTTACTTTTTACTTATCAATCTACTGTTTTTAATTTAAGGCTTTGCAATAATTGATTATATTGTTTTGGCAATACTTAAAGCTTCATCTGATGTAGGTGTCTCTCAATAACCATGTTACTCTTCCGAGTAACAGTCAAACCATCAAAATTGCCTCAACCTAGCATGTGCACCTATTGTTTCTGACTGATCATGCTTGTAACTGTGAAGCAAAAATCTCTCATGCTGACTATTAGAGATTCAACATACACACACATACATACACACATACATACACGCACGCACGCACGCGCGCACACACACACACGCACACACACACACACACACACAAACACACACACACACATATACATTTGTCGCTATGAACTTCGTTTATATATATATATATATATATATATATATATATATATATATATATATATATATATATATGTATACATATATGTATACATATATATACATATATTTACATATTCTTATGCATGTATCTATCTATTTATCTATCTCTATATATAAATATATATATTTAAATATTTGTGTGTGTATGTATATATATATATATATATATATATATATATATATATATATATATATATATATATAAGAATAAGAAAATGTACCTGCTTACCCACATAAGAAAAAAATATTTACCTTCTTTTCAATACAATATTGATTCCATAAGATTATGCCAATATTAAGAAAATAAAACTAATCTCTATACACATAAAACAACATCATTCAGAAATTGTAAAGTGCAAATCACGTCCCAATGAATATTCTCTCAATCGTGACGTCATTAGTGTCTTAATTCGCATCAGGATATCGGTATTGTATAGTATCCTATGTAAAAAAAAAAATATCTCAGAAGTATTATTGGTATATTTTCACATACCCAGAGGTGATAATAAGATAAATTTTGTTTGAGGAAGGGGTCACTTTAGAATACAAAAGGTGGGGGTGGCGCAGTGACTGATAAATTTCTGAAATCTAACTCCTGATAGATGGCAAACACGTGGGTGGGAACTGCTGGAGAATGCGGGATATCGCCCCCTAGTGTCCCTCTACTAAACTGTCGCCTCTGCACATATATACTGATCAGTCAAAATCACGCCCATTGGAGACGGGGATGCAGGTGGAGGTAGAAATTGAGATGGACGAGGCAATGGTGAAGGATCCCTGGCTGCCTATATAATCTATCAAATAAACCTTTTGCAGGACTAGTAATTTTGGTGATGATTCTGGCTAGAAGTACTCTGGTTCTGGAACTGCACAAAAATATATAAGTTGTCCATAAAATTTTCACGTTTTCTCGACTGTAGATATTTCAACTAGACTCCGTTTTCTACGACCAAATGACCTTCAACCCAAAACAGGCAACAAAAAATGTCGGGAAGAGATAGTTGTCAGCAACTTCATTTACCACAATGAACACATAGTAATACATATTCATAACAATAATACACATTTAAATATTTTGATTTACACTTACAGATGGCGGTCTCAACAGATGAACCTGCAATATCAGAAACAAAGTCATTAGTGATCTGCTGTATCAACCCCAGCTTCCAGGAACATGGGTAAATCTCCATGGAACACTGGCATTTGTTACAAGTTTATGCTCTCAGCACAACAAACTCTCAGGCTCGACGTTTTACATATCTAAGATCTTAGTAAACAACCATCCTTGTAGTAGTCGATAGGTCTACTTTCATACCCAAACAACCATGTCAAAAATGAACAGGAATTTAAATGTCATAACATCTCACTGTTAAACGAAATCGTATTTCCATATCAACTTCCCGTCTAATTAACGTTGCCATGCCATCTGCCGAATAGGTCCCAGCAATACCGAAACAACACCGACCCGAAACAGCAAAAGAAGCTACCCGTTTCCTTCCTCCTCCAAGTATACCAGCCCCACAAAACACTAGAGAAAGAGAAAAAAAGAGAAAATAACACCTCAAAACAGGCAAGATGCGTTCAGCAGCGGAGACGTCGAGCGGCGGTGGTCGAGCGGCGGAGGGGCGGTGCAGACCAGGCGAGCCACGCTGAACTCTGGCATACTAACAGTGGCGCTTCGAGCGAACAGGTGTCGCGCTGTCTCGGCCGAGGGAAGAGATTCTGACGAAGGGCTTGTATCTCTCTTCTAGTGTGAGCTATGGCAATGAGGAAGCCCTCCTGTTTAAGATAGGAGGTAGTGATGTTGTGGTGTTAAAGTGAGTGTGTGAAAGGATACATAAAAATATATATATATTAATACAACGAAGAGATTAAGAGAAGCTTCGATCTCGGTGAAACTGGAGTTTATGCCACAGCACGACGGCGAGAACTTGGTCACCTACGCAGCTAGAATACCCTGTGTTCGGTAAGTAAACACTCCTTCACACAATCGCCACATATTGTAACTTTAAAGACTTCGAAAATGGAATATAAGAGAGGCTGCAATGGGAAGGGTATTCGCGAAAGTGCAC
>BOPN01006889.1:0-10000 GCA_017312705.2 Penaeus japonicus
TATACATAATGATAAACAAAATGACTAAGGCTGTGCAGAACATCTTTATTTTCAAACGTTTCGGAGAATTCAGTCTTCAACATCAGTGCTATAAAGAACCAAAATTCAAGCAGTTAGAGCTGGGTTACAAAACATTCAATCAAAAGGTTACAATGTACATAACAAGAAATGAAATCAAAACAAAAATAACGTATATAATTGGAAAGCATGTAATCACCCACAACACACCTTAGCATGTAAATAGGGCAGTGGATGTCAAGTGGCTATTTAACTCCGGTTTCATCTTGTGAATGTGCAAGGACTCGGAGATTTGGAGTTCGAGTCTGGTATTGGAGGTAGACAGAATTTTGAAATCCGTGTGTGTGTAAGAGTGTTTTTTCAAGTGTGAATGTTCGCGGATTGCAGAGAAAGACGGTGTGTTTGTTCAGAGGTAGGCCTGTTATGATTGACTTATCCATATGCTCAAGAATCCTGTGTTTGATCCAACGTGAAGTTGATCCAAAATACAACTATATAGATATACTATATGTGAGCATAATTCTGAAGGGACCGTGTCTCTCTTTCTTAAAAAAGTGCCGATAGTATAGTTATTTGTGAAAATTATATTAAATTTTATTTGAGGGAAGGAATGTTTCAGCATCTCGCGTAATTGTTTACGAATCAAGAAGCTGAAGTGTCCAAAATAAGGGAGCTTGATGTACTTAACTTCCCTAGGGACCGTTGAAATTTTGACGGGAGGACATCATTTATTGTTTAAGAATAACCTCACTGTTTTGAAAATTATATTGTCAGGGTATCCATTTGTTTTAAAGTAGTTGGTCAAGTATTTCATTTACTAATCAAACAGGTACCACGTGGAGCAGATATTAAATGCTCTATGGATAAGAGTAGAAATACTATTAGTCTTATATTTCTGAGGGGTATGGCTTAAATAATTTAAGCCTAAACCAGTGAATGTAGGTTTTCTATAAGCAGTTGTGGACAGACATCCTTAATTTTTTTTTTTTTTTTTTTTTTTTTTTTGAGACTAGCGTGTCAAGAAAAGGAAGTTTGTTTTCTTTCTCCATTTCACAGGTAAACTTAATGTTAGTATGTTGATTGTTCAGGTACGATAAAAAAAAAATCTTGCGTGTGAATGATGTTTAAACATAAGGAAAGTATCATCCATGTACCTTTTATAAAAAAAAAAATAATAAATAGGTTTAAAATCTGCAGGACATTTGTGTAACCATATCCTTTCGTGGTGACATAGGAAGGCATTAGCGTAGGCGGGGCCAACAGGAGAACCCATAGCTACGCCATCCGCTTGAGTGTATAAACGGTCTTCAAAGGTAAAAACCGATTCTTTAGTGGCAATATTCAAAAGAGATTCAAACTGTTTCCTATTTAAACCGAACTTAGACAACGATTCCTCTGACGTATAATCAGTTATGATTTTGGTGGTTTCTGCCAGGGGTACATTTGTAAACAAAGATTCCATGTCAAAGCTGGCCGTTACAGTGGTGTCATCAACTCTCAGATGTTTAACTTCATTTACAAAATTTACAGTCTTGAGAGTAGTATATTCGTTATTAGTTAAGGATTGAATAATCCGTAAATTTAGCCAAGTTGTAGCTAAAAGTGCCGATGGATGAAATAATAGGCCTCGGAAGTGTACCGATCTTAGGGACTTTGGGGAGCCCGTACAGGAATCCTGGACGAGAACCAGATGAAAGGATAGCGTTATATATGCTTTCGTCGAGGACTGTTTTTAACGGACGCACTATCCTGTTTAATTTATCTTCCAGTTTGAGGAGATGGGTGGCTAGGTTAACATTCAAACCTGAAATTTTGATGAGTCTGAGAGCAAAGCAGATAATTTGTTACAGTAATCTATTTTGTTTAGTATAACTATGCATTTGCCTTTATCTGGCTTGGTTATTATAATGTTATCATCATCTTTTAAACTTGGAAGGGTATCAGTGACTGTACGAAAAAAATCTGCCTTATTGAACATACACATTGTTGGCAAGAGCAGATATTTTTCTATGCAGTGAGCTGAATGTGTCTTTATAAATACTACAGCATTTTAACAATTTAACATTTTATCATCCGATTGCACTTTCCCCGAGGCAAGTCTATAGCTGATATATATGTGTGTGTGTGTGTATAAGTGTATATATATGTATATATGTATATATATGTATATATGTATATATATATATATATATATATATATATATATATATATATATATATATATTTGTATTTATATATTAATGTACATATGTGTATATACACATTTTATCTTTAAACAAAGACCTCTTCCGCTTAGATTTTTTTTCCCCTTTTTTTCTCTTGTTTTCAGCACAGAGTCCATTTTCCTCGACCCTCCAATTTCCTATAATAACCCTGCGTGGGGGAGATATATGTCACACGACCACGTGAACATATTTTTCCAAATGATTTGATTTTCTATGCGTTGCTAGTTGCATAATGATTGCTATAAAATCATTTCAGTCTCATTCCTGTTCCTTTCTTGGTCTTGTTTCCCTTTTTTGCGTACTTTCTAGAATCATTATTTCTTTCTGTCTTTTTTCGCTCCCCTTTCTACTTTCCTCTTTCAATGTTTCCTCTGTCTCATATTTCATCCCAACCCCCTCTCTCCCCCCCACACACGCTCACCCTTCCTCCAGCCTCTCCTTCTTCCACACACACACACACAGACACACACACGCACACACGCACGCGCACACGGGCTCTAGAATGGTCATCTACCACAACCAAATGTTTACGCAAGAAGTCACCACATTCAGTAGTCTCTCTCAGCGTCACGCGAAACAAATATTCCAGCAGTTCAAATCTGATGTTTTGTTTAAGCAGGTTGGGATTTACGTTGTGTGAAAGCTACCGTAATCACCAAGGCACAATTTTTCATAGTTTCATTCAGTTTAGAAAGGGATTTGACCGCGTTTGGCAAGAAGCAGTTTAGGATATTTTGGATAGGTTGGATAAGCACAATATCGGAAAAGATAGGATCAAGCTGATGATAACACTGGTGTGAGCGATAGGCGAACTTATCGCTCGTACCAAATGGGAATCAAAGATATCTAGACAAAGACTAAGCTGAGGCTCGTGCAGGCAATGGTAACGAGTTTTCACGGGAAAGTTTGACCTGAAAAATTGGGGAAAAGATTGAAGCCTTTAGGATGAAATGCTATTGCTTATGGGGATAACATGGAGAGAAAGGAAAGCCTATGAGTTTTACCTGGGGAAAGGGACCGAGGCAGGCGATGAATCTTAATTGATAGAAAACTTCTTTCGTCCATCAGGTGCCACGAGATGCAATAGCCACGACCCTCATGCGAGGTCCTGATGACGGGAGAACACCTCAGGGATGACCACCGGCAAGAACATGCATGGAGGATCTCGAAGCGGTAACATTATCAAAAGAAAAATACCGCCATGATATTCATTTATTCTTCTCCGGGTGATGATTACTCTCCTGATGACCTTGTCCGCCGACACGGTAAGCTAGCGACTTCCTCGAAGCGTTCCTCGTTGATTCCGTTCTCAATAGACAGGGGTTTGTACGCAATAAAACAAAAACAAAAAGAGTCATTACAAGAGAGAGAGAGATATCTGCTGTTTGAATGCTTTCTAGAGAAAGAGTCAAGGTAGCAGACATTTGTAAATGTAACAAAGCTACTCACTGATCCAAAATCTAGAAATCATAATCGCTACTTCATTTAGATGTCCTCTAGTAAATTCATTTAATACTTGAATCGAGGGATTTTCATAACTTGAAATAAAATCAGAAATCACCAATCAAGTACAAACAAAAAAATACTCAGGGGTTAAAGCAAAGTGTTTTGTTGCATTTACGATAAACAATAGATATTTTATGAGGGAGAGAGACAGAGTGAGAGGGAAGGGGAGGGACAGAGAGATAACAGAGGAAACGTGAGAGAGAGAGACATTAACAAATAGCTATCCGAAGTTCGACAGAAACAATGAATAATAACGGGAAAAGAAAAAGCCCCGTCTATCACTAGCCGCAGCTTCCAACAGGTCAGCAAGAGTGGCAATCCAATATGAAGCCCCCCCAAAAAAAAAAAAAAAAAAAAAAAAAAAAAACGGATATACAAACCCACCAATATTTGACAAACATTCGACTTCTGACATACCCTGGTCAAGTTCCCTCAGAGATGATTTTTCCTTTTGAATTCACTTAGTTGGAATGAACTTTCTTTACTCTCCTTTGTAAAAAAGTAGAAATTACATTATCAGTCTCAAGACTGAAGGAAGTTCGAATCTCATCTCAGATAAAATATTAATTGTGTGTTTACCGACATTTCATAGTACATTGCTTGATTCGCTGCATTCGAAGTAAGATTAAGATCCAAAAATTCCTTTATCAATATATTCATATGTTTATCTATGTTTGGTTTATATATTAATAGAGAGAGAGAGAGAGTGAGGATTAGAGAGAGAAAGAGAGAGAGAGAGAGAAATAAAGAGAGAGGAAGAGAAAAAGAGAGTGAGGGTTAGAGAGAGAGAGAGACAGAGAGAGAGAGAGAAAAATAGAGAGAGAAAGAGAAAAAGAGAGTGAGGGTTAGAGAGAGAGAGAGATAGAGACAGAGACAGACAGAGAGAGAGAGAGAGAGAGAAAGAAATAAAGAGAGAGAAAGAGAAAAAGAGAGTGAGGGTTAAAGAGAGAGATAGAGAGAGTTAATCATAGATGGAGAGAAGAAGGGGCACCGCCTCATCATAGTGGGTCTTTCGCGTCTTCATTGATATAAATAAATGAACACCGCTATATGGGACAAGGAAGTCTGCTTTCCTAGTCATGGCATGACCCCTCTCTGAGTTTATCTTGAAATCAATTCAACTTTAGTTGACTAGATTCTATTATTGATTCCACATTAATTAAGAAGAAGTTAGAAGACAATGAGAAGGCATAAGAGGGTAAAAATCAAAATGAAACTGATATAACTACAGAGTTACTGAAAAATCTTCATGCATGGAAATCTGCCATTAACAGCAAACGATGCTGTGATAAAAAACAATCTGTATATCCATCAACTACACACTCTTCGATCATCCAATTAATGACACTCATACTATGAAAGAGAAAAATGAAAGCAATCGAACAAAAAAAGGAGAAACCGATATAGAGGGAGGAAGGGGTTGCATTACAACAGAACGATTTAGGAAATAATGAGAAAGACAAAATGAGAATGGAATTCCGTTATTTCATCAAAATAAAGAAATGAAAACTTATCTCAATAACTTTAGAGCTCTCTGCAGTTCATGTTGGACCTTTTCAACGGGATCTATCGGGAGGGCACTGTGCCAACATGGAAAGCTATAATCATAGTATAGTGTATTATAATGTACATAGCTTCCTGCTGACAGGAAGTTCAGGATACGGGTGAATAACCGCATAGAACTGCAAGGGAGTGTCCTAAGTGAGACCCTGTTTGCCATTGTTTAAAGGCTCTCGTGTATTTGGAAGGTTGAAGTTTTCACACTGTATTGCACAGGGGGATACTTACAAGATGTTCTAAAGCACATGCAGACTTCAGTAAATTCGATTTCACAATGGGCAACTTAGCACTGTTTCAATGTTTCAAGTTCTCACCGATCAAGACTGAAACTTACATCTCGGTGTAAAATAAAATCCACTTTATTTTGTCTAGGTGATTTTTTGTGTTTGTGAATTCTTTGACCCAAGAATTACGTGAGTTCCTCGTGCCTCATTTTCTATTTCCCTACGTATCTACCTAGCTATCTCATACCCAAGTATCTATCCATCTATCAGTCTTTTTGCACTTTCCATCCAAAGCATAGACGACATTCGGTTCTCGAATAATTTTAGAAAGGATACCGCAAAATGACGAGAAGACTGAAATACGGCGAGCTTTTGGCGTCGCTTTTGTGCAATGGCAAAGAGGCGGAGAAGGAATGTGAAGTAGAGTGGGAGAGGAAAGAAAAGTAAGAAAGGAGGAGGAAGAGAAGACGAGAAAGGGGACGGATGAGATGTGTGTGTCTTTGTCATTACTGACGCCATGAGAAGCTTTCCTAGAAATCGGCGGTGATGTTTCCTTAGATGGAAAAGGTGAACTGCGTTTACCACCTGAATCTGCCCGAGGGATGAGAATGAGAGTAAGAATAGAGAGAGAAGGAGAGGGAAAAGCAATGAGAAGGAAAGAAGGTGGAAGAGATGGGGGAGGGGGGTGAGGGGGAACGATGATTGGAGAGAAGAAAGGTCTCGCTGTTAGAAAAGCGCTTGAAACTGGTCACACTCATACCATGCAGTGGGCTGTTGAAAACAAAAAAAGTACATCAGAGAACATTAATTTCCATTACTCCATCTGATAAGGAGGAATCCTTAGTTATATACGGAGTTATCCTGAATAAGAAGAGCTCTGTCTACTAAGCCATTAATACACACAACTCAACGGAGTGCGTACTAGTGTGCCGTTCCTGTAAGCGGGGAGGAGAGCTAGTCCTGGTACTAGAGCAGAGGCAGAAAATGTAATGGAATTTGGAAACTCAATTATCGTACTACTCCAAGTGTTACTTAACCGGCTACTACATTTAGCAATTCCATTTTTATTTATAAGAAAATAATTAAACATTAGTGTGTTTCGTAGTCGACTTATGAAAGTAAATAGACAGCTTGATTCTTAGTTCATAAAGGGTATAGGCAATTTACGTTCTCCTTCCCTCACATCCATTGCTTTAGCAAACATTTGTACAGCTTCTTCTCTCAGGTTCTCTGAGATGCCAAGAGATCATCATCGAATCAGTCGTTATTTTGCAAGGAGAATTCGATGGCAGAAATAAAAACAATACACAAAAGAGCAGTTTCGAAATCCACCTGGATTATATCTTCAGATCTGAGGAGTAAGCAGAAGGGCAGGTGAGGACAGGTGAACGGCAACAAAGGTAGGAGCGGACAGGTAGACTTGTGTTGTGTTGTTTTATTCGGTTGTTTCCTTTAAGGCTAAATTATGATATATACACACCCTGTTAGATATGCAACCTACGAAACAGGGTGGGGGAAGGAAAGAGGAAGAGAGAGAGTGAGAAAAAGAGTATGAATCTATTCATGTTGCCTTGCAGCCACGTGGCCCTGCCATGTGATCACACCGCCAAGTTTCTTCAGCTAAAGGTACAGAGTAACGCCCCCAAGCCGGGTCATGCCAGAGAGAGCGAGCCCAGCCTCTGCCTTGCCAAGATGCGTCTTCGCCCCCAGGGAAGGCCTTGCTTCCCTCAGTCTTTCCCTGATCACTTCACTTCCTTCTCTCTCTCCATCATGATTGTTTTGTGTATGTGTCTTTATATTTCTCTTTATTTCCTTCTCTGTTGGTTTTCCATTGTGTCTCTCCGTCTGTTTAAACACCTCCCTACCTAAGCCCCCCCTCCCCCACCCCTTTTCCTTCCGTCCGCCAACCAAGTCTCTAAAGACATCAGTCTCCTTCACGCTCTCCTACACTCGCCCCTCCCCTCCCCCTCCTCCATGCCAATCCATCTCTCTGCCTCTCATTACCACCCTTCCTTCCCATTGTTCTCCCCCACCCTTCCCCACCCTCACTCCCTCCGTCTAAGCCCATCTATTTCACTCTCGCCATCCCTATCTCTGTAACCTGCCAGCATCACTGCACTTACATCCTGCCTTCACCATCTCAATCCTCAGATTTATCCTTCGGTTTCTCGTTGACGCCTCGGCTGACTTGGACGCATTCCTTCAAGAGGATTGGGTTCTTTCGTTGTACTCTTTGCATTTTCTTTCTTTTTGTGCTTTCTCGTCTCTTTCTATTCTTTTGTTCTCGTCTCTTTTTGTCCTTCTGTTCTCGCCTCTTTTTGTCCTTCTGTTTTCGTCCTCTACCCCCTCTTTCTCTGTTCTTCCTTTTCTCTTTATCCTCATCTCCCTTGTTTTCGCAGTAACCCTGAACCTCCGACATGACTGGAATTTAGAAAGCTCCCATATTTGGAGAAAATCAAATATTGCCTTTTTAAGATTGTTTTTTTTATATGCATTAGTATCTGTGAGTATGAGGATGTCAACTATTCAATTAGGAGAGAAATTAAAATTACCATTTCCCCAATAACTAGGTTGTAATATCATGGTATGCAGTCTCAAGCTCACGTTGATTCGTGCCGACTCAATCCCGAGCGAATCCGAGGTCCCAGTGTCTTCAATCTCTTACTTAGCTAATATACTGGAGTACTGAAGTTTTTTTCATTGTTGTTTGTGATACCCAATATAATTCCCCCGCTCTCTCTCTCTCTCTCTCTCTCTCTCTCTCTCTCTCTCTCTCTCTCTCTCTCTCTCTTTTTCTCCCTCTGTATGTGAGTGAATGAGTGTGTGTGTGTGTGTGTGTGTGTGTGTGTGTATGTGTATGTGGTTGTACGTATGTGTGTGTGGAGAACAACTTTGAATTCACTATTTATATATAGTAAATTTTTCAGATGTAAGGAATGAGGGACACATATGAGTGAGAAAGAGAGGGATAGAGGAAGAGAGGGAAAGAGAGATGAAGAAAGAGGTGGGAGGAGGGGAGAAGGAGGTGGAGTAGAATCAGGGGATGCCGGGGGAGAGAAATCCATCTCACTCGCCGCCGTGACCCTCTCTCGACATGCGTTTGTTTGTTTGTTTCTGTGACGTGTTTATTTGCCTTTAGGACATTGTCTTTTTCGCGTTATTTTTTTCTCACAGTTCACTCACTATATATAAGGATTTCTCATTTCTATCTCATTACATTCACAGGTATCTGAAGCTCCTACGATTGGCTATATGGCTGCAGTTCCGCCTGAAGTTTCGAAAGTGCTGATATGTTTACAGTCAAAGGTTTTTTTTCGAAACATGAATGTATTGTCTATACGGTTATTTTATCTCAATTAAATTGAACTTGAAACAAAAAAAGTTAATTTACACCGCAACTTATTTCATGTAGACTGAGTTTGTTATATGGAATCAGTTCGTTATAGTGCATTCATGGAAACGAAAAAGGTAGAGAACTGATAAATAGAAAGAGAGAGAGAGAGAGAGAGAGATTATTATTCTAATACTAATAATAATGAGGATAATAATGGTAATAATGATAATAGTAATAACAGTAATGAAAATCATTATTATTATTATCATTATTGTTATCATCACTATCATTACTATAATAACTATCATTACAACTATTATCATTTATATCATTATTAGTATTGTCACTCTTATCACAATCCTTACTATCATTATTGTTATTGTTGTAGTTATGTTTACTCTTATTTTGATCATTATGATGATAATCATCATTGATAATTTCCTTATTTTTTATTATTATTTTTTTATATTAGTGTCATCATAATTTTCATCCTCATCATTATTCATAATATCATATGATTACTATTATCATCATCATCATCATCATCGGGTCTGTTGAAGTCAAGCAAAGGTGTTTGTTCGACCTCGATCTGTTGATGTCAAGCCAGCCGTGAGTATCATTTTCGGTCCCGCGGTACAACAAGAAACAAGCAAATGACTCGCCGGCTTTCACATGAACACCAGAGTGTAAACTTCCTCTGCGATAAGACACTCGGTTCTCTAGCTTCTTCGTCTCCATGAATTTAATATCACGAAATCTTTTATGAACAGTTTCCAAATGAAAAACACAATCTATTTGTCATAGTCGGTAAGGTAGGTTTATCTCTTTTGTTTCATTTCGTTCATTTTTCTAGGGGGGGGGGGGGCACATCGAAATTAGATGTAGTTGCCTTTTCAAAGCTTGAGATTGATGTTAATTAGATGAGGCTGCATTCGGTAATAGGGAATGGGAATCTCATGAGAGCAACAGCGATCGCTCGTCTTGCACCGAATGAAAACATTTCCAACATGAATGGAATAAAAAGTGTTTACGCAAGGATCATTAGAAATGCTGGTGCGAAGAAGAAAGACAAACAGTCATCCAAGCAAGCACGTTCAGAGAAAGAACTACGACGACGAGCGAGGACTTTCCAG
>BOPN01006889.1:20000-37500 GCA_017312705.2 Penaeus japonicus
AAGAAAAGGAGAAAGAAAAGTCCTCAGAGAACTTGGTCTGACCAGGAGCTAAGTTTCCTTTCAGAAATCTTCACTTAATCATTAGAGAGTTAATTAACAGTGGTAATTATCCTAAAAGCTCCACGGGGGCGCCGGGGACGTCTTAATTGCAAAGACCAAGAAGAGCAATTGTCTAGTTTAGCATTTATGCTTTTTGTATATACACTATCTATTCACATGCCGTGATGTTTCCCTTCAAGTTGCAAATACGTTTATGTTGCAAGGGATGCATCGTTAATGGTTCGAATTTAATTACGTTTATAATAAAACTAACACTAACAGCAATAGTAGAAACAATAACTGCAACGATGATGGTGACATTGCAAGTAAGAATGATTCTAACAACTATAAAGATAACAAAAAATATAATCGTATTGATAATGATAATGATAACAATAATAATGGTAAGATGATAGTAATAATTACTATTATAATTACTATATATCATCAACAATAATGGCAATGCTTATGACAATAATGATAAAAAAGAAAAAAATAATGATGATGCTGATGATGATAATCATACTGATAATGGGGATTATAAAAATCATAAGGATGCTATCTCTCTCTCTCTCTCTCTCTCTCTCTCTCTCTCTCTCTCTCTCTCTCTCTCTCTCTCTCTCTCTCTCTCTCTCTCTCTCTCTCTCTCTCTCTCTCGGTGTTCCTAGCTTCGCCCTTTGGTCCCGATGGCACAGGAATATTAGTTGCGAAGTCTTTTTAAGTATGTGATTTGATTAGAAATTGACTTTGAGGAATTTCTCTGTAGAATTAGTTAAGGTTATTAGTATACCGTTCGCTTAGTGGAAGAATCCCGTTGAAAAACAGTAGGCAGTCAGAAAAGAGCAGTTTACGATCCTGCAATTAAAAAATTGTAAACAGTTTTGTGTGTGTGTATGTGTGTGTTTGCAGTGTTTTATGCCTATTACACTATCATTTAAATTCTAACCGTTTTCGAATATAATTCCTTATATCGCGTAGATGCTACCATGCGGGTGAGTACATCCACTTGCTAAAAGTCTAAGAATTCATTAACTTGCGAAAAGCACATTAGAGAAATTATTTGAGAAAAGAAAGAACGAAAGACTGAAGAAAAAGAAATTCCCAGAAGAAAACAAAAGCTGCAAAATCAGCTGAAATATCCTCTACGTGAATTGATTTTATATTCCAAATTGTAACACTATATTTTACATAGTTCATAGAAATTGGCTTGTTGCAGTCTTTATGTACAGGTCGGCCACCTATTTCTCCATGTTCTGATAGTTGCTGAAAGCAAAATAAGCAGATTAGTAAATGAATAGAGAAAATGAACACATTAGTTAAACCAAAAGGTCAATCCTCTAAGTCATTTTCCCGCCAAACGATGCGTATGAATTCCCTTGCCCTTTTTCCGTTTGTTTTTCTTCTTTTCCGAAATATGTCACCAATAAACAACGGACTGAGCGAGTTTTATGGCTTCCCTTTATTCTAAATGCAAATTTCAAGTTCTGAACTGTAGCTGCTACAAGGCTTCCTGTTTAATCTTTATATAGATCGTTTATGCAACTTCATGAAAATAGAAATTAAAGGGAGTTCGGTCTATGAAAATAGGTATTACAAACAAAAATAATTCGCTACGAACTAACTGACACGACCCATCAACATTTAGCTTAGTTTTAAAACGTGTTATGAACTTTACTGCATGATATAGGTTGAAATATTGCAGAATAAAAAAAGCGTGATAACATGCATTGCATTAATTCTGCGGTGAATTGAGGTCGCTTCATGTTGCATACTTGTTGCAATATTTCTCTGGACAGATGCGTTTTTTCTTATGAAAACAATACCAATAACATATGACACGCAGTGAAAACGCTTTCGTAATTAATAAAAGAAAATGTGATTTTAATTGAAATTAATTTATATTGCATACAGTTCATGCATGTTGCAAGACTTCTCCGGTCCGTTGAATGCTAACAATTCCTACTTTCGTTAGAAGTAAAAGGGAAAAAAGTAATAAAAACATAATAGGGATTTGGATTATTGACACTAAATAGTAGATATACGGGTAGACATACAGGGAGACGAATTTCCAGATAAATAGTTAAGTGTCATTAAGCAACTCTGTCTGCAAAAGAGGAGTGTTTTGGCCAGTTGAAAGCATTGCTCTCCTGCACAAAAAGGGGCCTTAGGCGTTACTTCTGTTCTCTCTCATTAAAAGGAATTGATCCTATTGAGGATTTACTTACTATCCTAGCCTCTACCCCCCCCCCCTCTCTCTCTCTCTCTCTCTCTCTCTCTCTCTCTCTCTCTCTCTCTCTCTCTCTCCCCCTCTCTGTCTCTCTCTCTCTCTCTCTCTTTCTCGCTCTTTCCTTTTCATGTTTCTTGTTTCCACATAAATATCACAAGAAAATCGAGTCACACATTCAGAATTTAGTCCATTCGTAACAACCTGTGTCTTTTCGTTGTTCCTTTTCTTCGTAATCCTCTTCAAACATCGCTGCTCCACATAAAGGAAACTCTTCGCCACTGTTAATGTCATATTGCGTGTAAAGGCAGTAACATGTGAACAAAAAAGAATTGCAACACAACCACGATAAAAGGAGGAAACCGTGACATTTCGAGTCAGACGAGATCCTCTCTCTCTCTCTCACACACACACACACACACACACACACACACACACACACACACACACACACACACACACACATTATAAAGCATCTACGAATTCCTGAAGTTCAGAGGATGTAACTTTAGGGGAATTCAGACATTGCACACTAATCTTATTTATTCATTAAAGAAAAAAATCAGAAAGATTAAATGTAATTTGGGTGTAAACTCCACGTGAAAATATTCTTCATATCTATCTTATGAGAAATATTCAGCACACACATATATATATATATATATATATATATATATATATATATATATATATATATATATATATATATATATATATAATTTGCATTTCTTTTTGTATGTTAATGGATTTCTAGTATATATCTTCCTCTCTCTTTCTCGGTCTATCTTTATAGCTTTCCATCTATCTATCTATCTATCTCATTTTCAGCCTCCGTAGTTATTGCCTATCTCTCTTTCTCTAGTCGGAATTTTCCCATGGTATTCACTTTCTTTTGTTGGTTTGTGTTACCTCCCCTTTTCTCTCTTCCTTCTTCCCTCCCTGATGCTCTCTCCCCGCCCTACCCTCTCTCACATCTCTCCTCTCTCTCTTTCTGCCTCCCTTCCTTTCACCCGTCTGTTCATCTCCCCTATCTTCTCTCTCTCTCTCTCTCTCTCTCTCTGTCCTCTTCCCACCCTTTCTCCCTCTTCCTCAGCCTTTATTCCAACTTCCTTCTCTCTTCCCTACACTTATAATTTTCTCCGCCCTCTTCCCTCAGCCTCCCCGCCTTTCCCCTCGCTCTCCTCTATTCAGTGTCCCTTGTTTCAACCTTTTCCCCTCCTCCCTTCCTCCCTCTCCCCACTCCTCCTCCCTTCCTCTCCCCACTTCTCCCTCCCTCTCGCCACTCCTCCTTCCTCCCTCTCCCCACTCTTCCTCCCCCCTTCTTCACAACCACCTACCTTCTCTTCCATCCTCCCCCCCCCTCTCCTTCCAATCCCCCTCCCCCGCCCCTTTCCCCCAGGTATCCCCTAAATCGCGTCGCATAAGATGGATGGGTTTCCTCACGTGGGCGGGTCGGTCTTCTACCCGAGCTCGGTTCTATGGTTCTATGATTAATGAGTTCACGCGTCTTAATCTTTGGTCACTCTCTCTCTCTTTCTCCCCCCCCCCCTCTCTCTCTCTCTCTCTCTCTCTCTCTCCCTCTCTCTCTCTCTCTCTCCCCTCTCTCTTTCTCTCTCCTTCTCTCGCTCTCTCTCCCTCTCTGGCTCTCTCTTTCTCTCTCTCTCCATCTATCTATTTATCTTTCTCTTTTTTCTAATCAAGACTTGCAGACATTGCTAACAACCTGCATGAAACGACCGTAAGCGTCAAAAGCAGGCATTGCACATGAACCCGTTAACGCCGGGGATCGATTTGCTTAGCCAGGCTCCATGATGGGTTTTATTTACTTTGACTATTCCCTCTCTTTTAGTCACATTGTAGAGCTAGAGCCATGATTGTGTTTTATTTCTATACGTTTTATTGAATTTAGAGCCTGACCTATCACAGGCTCTATCAATTCTGCAGTTGACTAGAATTGTAGTTCAGGGTACATATCAGCTCATTTCTTTCTTTATTCTTAGTGTGATAGAAGTATTACTGTTTTAGGGGAGGACAAAAAACAACTTTGTATTTTCGTATTCGTGTGCTGCCATGAACGAATGCGAAACATGTGACCCTCCACAAAGAAGATAACATAAAGAGGTAGGAAAGAGGAAGGAAACTTGTGTTTATGACTATGAATGCCACAGTAATAGGCATCCCTACTAGCACAGAGGCACTTTGCAGACTTTGGGCATGGTTTGAGTCACCTTCTTCCTCTCGTTCTGCCTGCACATACTTCAACTGCGATATTTTCATTTTCTGGCCGCTGTCAATTTACCTTCATTCTGTATTCAATGTCCCTTTCAGTATTTCCTTCATCGTTTTATTGGTCTAATCCCCTCTGCCTCTTTGTTGCTCGTTCCTTTCCTGTTCACTTCCTTTCTCTA
This sequence comes from Penaeus japonicus, assembly GCA_017312705.2. Taxonomy (NCBI): domain Eukaryota; kingdom Metazoa; phylum Arthropoda; class Malacostraca; order Decapoda; family Penaeidae; genus Penaeus; species Penaeus japonicus. The sequence continues at coordinate 24,672 of BOPN01006889.1, forward strand.
TAGATAGAGAGGGAGAGAGAGAGAGAGAGAGAGAGAGAGAGAGAGAGAGAGAGAGAGAGAGAGAGAGGAGACAAAAAAGTCCTGCAAATAGAAATGATAAACATACATGCACACAGACACACAACATAGCACAACGGACACGACCAAAGCTCTGGAATCTGATGGCCAGCAGCGATATCCTTGCGGTATTTGGCTCCCAATATTGCATCATTTCTTACCAGTATTTTTCAGAGAAATGTGTAACGAAGTTTGGCTGAAGTTAGACTGAACAAAGGCCTAGGGAGAGAAGGAGGGAAAGAGAAGGTGAGATAATAAAGAAACACAGAGGGAGAGAGGGAGGGAGGGAAGGAAGGAAGGAAGAGGGGAGTAGGAGACAGTAATGAGGTGAGAAAGAATAAAGGGGATTATAGGAGTAGAAGAGAGGAAAAAGAGAGAGAGAGACTGACTACTTGACTGGCTGTCTGAGAGAGAAAGACATACAAAAACCTGAAAAACAGAAAAAATAAAGTAAGGAGACGGATAGAATAAAGAATATACAGATAATGAAAGTAAGGAAAAGAGATGAAGGATATTTGACAGACAAAAAGAGAAAAGAGAGAAGAAAAGGAAGAAAAAACGAATTAAAGCGGAGAGAGGTAGCTGACTGCCCAAGAGGTGTTCAAGTCGACGGAATATCCAACCAATGAAAGGGAAACTTCAGCCTTCGCTTGCCGGCGCGGCGGGGAAAAGGGATCACACGCTCGAAATCTGTTCTGAAAACAGATCGAAACAGGCCAGTGAACTCATCCACACATATCATTGATGATGGTGATGAAAGTGATGATGAGGATGCTGACGATGGAGAGGATGTTAATGATAATGACAATGATGATGATGATCAGAATAGTGATTGTAAAGATGATCATAGTAATGATTATGATTATATATATATATATATATATATATATATATATATATAAATTTTTACCTCCCTGACCGGGACTCGAACCCGTGCCGATTGACAGGTGCGGCGGCGAGACCGCTTGGCTACACGACCCAACAAAAGAATTGTTCAACCAGACGCCTAATGAGATGTCATGGACCTTACCTATGTGTTCTTAGCAGAACAGTGATAGCGAATTTTTACGAACTCCCGCGGGCACTCGGCAGCGACGGAATCACAAATTCAAGTCCCAAATCAGGTTACCAAGGTTATATATATGAGAAGGTGGTTGAATGCAGTAACGCATTTTTAATATATACAAATTTTTACCTCCCTGACCGGGACTCGAACCCGCGCCGTAAGATTAACAGGTGCGGCGGCGACACCGCTCGGCTACACGACCCGACAAAGGAGTTGTTCAACCAGACGCATTATGAGATGTCATGGACCTTACCTATGTGTTCTTAGCAAAACAGTGATAGCGAATTTTTACGAACAACTCCCGTGGTAACCTGATTTGGGACTTGAATTTGTGATTCCGTCGCTGCCGAGTGCCGGCGGGAGTTGTTCGTAAAAATTCGCTATCACTGTTCTGCTAAGAACACATAGGTGCGGCGTAATATCGTGCTAGCTTAACGTCCAAAACCTAGATGGCACCACTTTTTCCTAGCACCAGCAGAAGAGAGAGCTTTGAATGGCACCCATCCACAGTCTCTAGCAAGCACTATCTTTACAGAGCGATGACACACACTAAGTTGACGAACTCTTGCTCAAAATGAAGGATATGCAGGCAGAATGGGAAGAGGAAGGTGACTCAATCCATTCCCAGTGTCTAAAATGTACTCCTGTGCCAATATGGATGCCATTCACTGTGGCACTCATAGTCACAAGCACAGGTTTCATTCCTCTTCCCTACCTCTTCTTGTCATCTGTATTGTAGGTGGTTATATGTTTCGTATTCGTTCATGACAGCACAAAAATACGAAAAAATAAAGTTGCCTTTTGTCCTCCCATAAAACAGCAATACTTCTATCACACTGAGTATAAAGAAAATAATGAGCTAATATGGATAATATACTACAATTTTAGTCTACTGCAGCACTGGTAGAGCCTGTCATATGGCACATATAAGTCTCTAAACTCAATAAAACACACAAAAAAATAAAACAAAAACCGCTCTAGTTTTACAATGAATGACTGAAAGAGAGTGGGAAGATTCAAATTATAATGCTTCAAGCAGTCTCTCTTTAAAATAAAACCTATCCTGGAGGCTGAGCATGCAAATTTAACCCCGTCTGCAATGGGTTAATTTCCATATGTTTTGATGGAGATACTAGAAACGAAATCGTTCGCAAGTTTAGATGACAAAGTTTTGTTTCCTTTTAACGAAATGGATCTCCCTGGCCAACTCCCTTCGAACTTGGGATCCTATCGTGTTCTGCAGAGTTTGAACGTCGCTTTAGGTGTATATCATACATGTACTTTTGTACATCTACATGATTTTCTTTCTTTCTTTTCATTTCCTTTCTATATTTTACGAACTCCGCTAATTCCTTCTCCTTTCGTGGCGAAGATTTAATGAAAAAATACAAGAAAAAAATGATAATAATAAAATAAAATAAAAAATATGATGTAATGATAATGATGATGATAATAATGATATTGATAACGTTGATAATGATGATAACGATATTGATAACGGTGATAATAATATTAATGATATTGATAACGGTGATAGTGATAACAGTTAAAACAACAATGATAAGGATAATAATTATAAAAGTAATGATAACGGTAATAATACTAGAGATTCATTATTAATCATGCTCCTGAGTTAGGCTTTTAGTGTGCATGGAGTACGGTAATGATCTCATTCATACTTAAGTGAGGCCAGTCTATGGGCCTTTCCCATGTTCCATCATATACTGTTTTATGCGTTTGTGTGTATTTGTTTGTATGTGTAGAGGACCGAGGCTGTGCTTGTTCATTCAGTTCGACACAAAGCTCTCACGTTCCTTTTTTCTTCTTCTTCTTTCTTGAACAAGTTCCATTTCACTGATATGAGTTGGGCTGAAAAGAAAAATCAATAAAGGAAACAAGATGCAGTATTGCAATTTCTTTTCTTTTTTGTTGTTCGGATTTCTTCTTCTTTTAAACTTCGTGTTTTTTCTACAACGCAGGATCATTCTCTAAATTTGTGTTCGTCGTCTTTTTCCCTTTGTGTTGTTGCTATTATTATCATTATTATTATCATCATCATTATTATAATTATCATTTCTACAATACAGGGTATTTCTTTAACATGTTCTCTATACAATACATTATAATCATTCAACTGCGTGTTTGTCTGTCTTGTGTCTGTTTTGTGTCACCGTCAGTGTTGTGACTGTCGGTATTGTCTCTCTGTTTGTGTTGTGCCTGTCTGTTTTGTGTATGTGTACCTCTCCCCCCCCCCCCCCCCAGAGATGGAATTTCTTCTTCAGAACCAAATTCCATACCTGGTTCTTGCGGTGCAAAAAGATAGACTGAAATAACGGATGAGTCAAATCAGCGAGCCTTTCTCTTGCACCGTGAATATTGCGTGAAAGTGAGGACGATGGAATGATGGACAAGACTCGAACGCAGAAAGAAGTACATACGGAAAGCAAGAGGAAAATTGAAAGGGGAAATAGAGGGATGAGAAGGAAGGAGAAGGAGGAGGAGGGAGAGAATGGTTGGAAGAGGAAGCTTTTTTTGATACAAGTGATGAAAACGATAATGATGATGACAATGATGATGATAATAATAATCAAGATGATAGTAATGCTAAGAATGATGATGTGGAGCGCCGAGTGGCGTAGGTGCGAGTCAAATGACTGCTGAGTGGTGTCTAAGCTTTATTGTTTGTAAAAAAAAAGGAATATCAATTTATTTGATTTAATTATATCATTCTAAAGAGAATATAATATTACAAAAATACAATATATTAGAAAATTAGTATTTTTATCTATTTGGATCAATAAGCTTATTTAACAAATTTCAAAAGCTCCGAGTCCTAAAAGAAAGAAAACGGAATGACATTGGCTCACAAATGAAAATGGAGTGAGACTAGAGGGGTAACTTAAGCATGTCGTGCTGCAACATACTCCCCACCATAGGAGGACACTCCTATTAAAAGTGAAATACATGGCACCAAAAGTTACAATCTTGACTATAAATTTAAACCCATAGAATACAACATAGGCAAGTTAACAGAAATAATGAAATACAAAATTTCAAAAGAAAGCTTCAAATAAAGGAGTATTTTGGCAAAATAGGAACAAGTGTTACTTAGGCAATAAAGGCAAAATGAGATATAGGTACTCAATTAGCACAACATTATAAAATTCAAATAAGACTCTTATAAAAAATAATCATTAAATACAAAAGAATATATAAAAAGTACAAAAAATAAAAATGCGAATGCAAAGTAAATATTACATATACAAAGTATAAAATACAAAGTACAAAAATTAAATGGGTACGGAGTATAAGATACGAAGTATAAACATAAGTACAAAGTAAATAATTACCTAGGTACAAACTGTAAAACACAAAATGGTATTACATAAAAAAAACATTGTTTAAAAGTAAATATAATTAAGTACCCTATAAAATGAGAATCACAAGTTACAGGCACATTATAAACTGAAAGGAGTAATTGCATCATACAAATAAGGATAATTACAATTTAAATGAACAAAGAAAATATTGGAACACATGAACCAACAGATTCACTATGAATTTCTTTGCCACAAATAAATTTGATTCACAAAACTTAAAATGAATTCCTGAAATTACAGATCTAATCGTGAGGGTGCATGAATGGCACGACCTCTACGAGTTACAGAACCAATATTAGGGACTGAGTCCTCATCTTCACTTAAAGAAACAACATCTTCACCATCTCGAATCAAATTATGTACAGAAACTTCAGCAGTGGAAATAGATTCTTCCTGTACTATTGGAGTTAAATTAGGGACAAAAAGTTCAGTAGAATTGGCAGATCCATCCTGTTTTGTTGGAGAATCTACACTACTGGCTTGATCCAAAGGAGGAGTAACAAAGGTGGAAGAAGACCCAGTTTCAGAATCATCAGACTCCTGAGAACTTGCAATTTCAAGATCATGCAAGCGTTGAACTGACCTAGAATAAATCCCCTTGGCTGTCTTTACTTTAACACTTCGGATTACACCATCAGAGCCAGGGAATATTTCAACAACTATGCCTAATGGCCATTTAATCCTAGGGACATGATCTTCCTTAACTAATACAATGAATCCCTTCTTAATATTACCACTAAGAACAAATTTCTTAACAGTGAGGGGTAAGTTCCTGAGATAGCCATTACTCTAAAGCGTCCAAAATTTGTTAAGACGTTGTTGGCGTAAGATTTCTCGATCACTCAAATCCTCAACAGTAACCTCACAAGGGACATCGTCTACATCAAGCAACATTCCTACTGTGCAGCCAATCAAAATTTTTGGAAGGTGTTAAAACCTCATCTAGATCAGTTTCAGAACCCATGAAAGTAAGGGGGCGAGAATTTATACAGGCTTCAACTTCATGGAGAGTAGTCTCCAATTCAACTCTGGTGAGACATTTAATTCCCAATAACTTCTTAATTAAGGAAAGATTTCACTGATCTGATAAGTCTTTCCCACCAACCTCCCTACCATGGGGACAGAGGCATGATAAACTTCCATTGAAGAGAAAGAGGTCCGAAGGTGGCACGAAGAAGATTAGAAGCACTGATAAATGTCTTAGCATTATCCGAATTGAAGGCATTCCTCTACGTGCAGTGAATCTCTTCAGGGCAAATACACAATCGGATACCGTTAAAGACTGTTAACTCTAAATGAATGGCACGTATGCCAGCACAGGTGAATACAATATGTTGAACTTCTTTCCTGGAAAATCTGCACAAAACAAAGGACCAGCATAATCTACACCCATAACACTGAAGGGGGGAGCAGCTTGAACTCTTAATTTCAGGAGAAGGGCAACAGGTTGATTACATGGCTTTGAATCAATACTTTTGCACAGTATACAATCCCTACATACATATTTCACTAAACGTCTGACTCCCAAAATAAAATATTCATTACGTAAAGTGCTGATCAATGTAGAAGTTCCAGTATGTTTCAGAAGAGAATGTTGAAACCTGACCAATAGTTTAGCAAATTGACCTTTGGGAATGATAATTGGGTGCTTATTCTCATAGGTCAGATCAGCATTCTCTAGTCGTCCCTTGACTCTAAGCAAGCCAGACCCATCTAAAATAGGGTCTAGTCGGTTTAGGTAACTACCCTTAGGTAGAGGCCTTTTCTTAGTCAACAGATCAATCTCCTTAGAATAAGCCTCTGCCTGTACAAATTTGATCAAGGTAAGCTTAGCAGAAGTAAGTTAATCATGAGTAAGACTACCAGACAATTTAAAAGAATCAGTCTTAATATTGTTTATGAATCTTTTAGACCAGGCCACTACATTTATTGCTCGAGTTAGTAAACAACTTAGTGGGAACAACGTTCAAGTGAACAGAGGTGGTAACACTGCGTAATATCTCTGACGGTACATTGAGATCTTCCTCTATAAGGGTTACCTCTTCATTATCTAAATGGGAGGCAAGCCAAGAGGGACCTGTCATCCAAACATTGGACTTCACAAGATCATCAACTAAAAGACCTCGGGTCAACAAGTCAGCAGGGTTATCTTTGCAGGGACAATGGAACCAACAACTAGGAGGAGTCAAACTTTGGATCTCGGCTACACGATTGGAAACAAAAACCTTCCAATTATTGGCATTTCCTTTTATCCAGTGAAGCGTAACTTGAGAATCTGTCCAACAGAAAATCTTAACATTTTCATCTAAATTGAGGGCAGATTTAACAAAATTAACTAATTGTGCTGACATTAAGGCACCTAGTAATTCCAGTCTCGTCAAAGTGACCTTCTTGATGGGTGCTATCCTGGCTTGAGCAATTACAAAATTTACCTTAAAAGATCCATCAGGCTGGGGGGCTCGGAGATACACACAAGAACCATACCCCTTCTCAGATGCATCTCCAAAGGCCTGTAGTTCGAGGCCGGTCATTAGATTCCACTCTTCTTTAAAATAGCAACGATCAATACACCATTCTTTCAGGCATGAAAGAGATTGGGTCCATGTATTAAATTTAGTTTGTAACTCATTAGGTAAGGGTTCACCCCAATCAAGTCCCAACTTCCAAATCTCTTGAAAATTGATCTTGGCAAACATGATAATTGGACTGATAAAACCCAAGGGATCAAAGAGTCTAGCAATAAGGCTGAGGATAATCCTCTTAGTGAACACAATTTGAAATAAAGGGGGTTCTAAGTGGACAGCTTCGAATGAGAAGGAATCAGAGTAAAAAAAAACAAAAAAAAAAAACACTTCATTCCAAGGATCTTAGTGGAATCTTTCACTGATTCCAAAGGGATCTCTTGCTTCTCTGACAACCCAATATCAACTCTATCACATCGTACAAGAGTCATACCAGCTTTGGACAAGATGAGTGCAGCCTCCTCAAATTTAATCTTAGCTTCCTCAATGGTACTACTTCCCGTTAACCAGTCATCCACATAGAGGTTCTCCCTACAGTAGAAGCACTCTGAGATTTGAGATGCAACTTAACAGTAACGTTTAATAGAAAGGGGCTGCTTGTGTTACCAAAGGGTACTCTGGTAAAACGCATGGTCTGGACCGAACCGTGTCGTCTCATTAAGAAACAGTGAACATCTCGGTCCTGTGGGGCTACACTAATTTGTAAGAAAGCCTGTTTAATATCAGCGGCCAGAGCAACTTTCCAACGCCTAAAGCGCAGTAGAACCTGTACTAAGTCAGGATAGAGGGAGGGACCAGTTAGCAAACAATAAGTGTCATTAAAGGATTCGGAGGAGGTGTCAAACACCGGTCTTACTTTGGTGGTAGTACTGCTCTCTTTAACTACAGGTTTGTGAGGTAAGTAAAATATAAGGTCAGAGGTGTTTATCTCTTCTGAAGGGACCTCTTCCATTATACCCTCCTTTACATACTCTTCAAAATTTCCTGATAACTCTCCTTGAGTTCAGGGATTTTATCCAACTTCTGCTCCAATATAGTGAACCTTTTGTGAGCTAGAGAAAGATTATTTACCAGACACCTTTTGGCCTTCTCCGACTGCCTAAGTTCATTATTATACCCTCCATTACATACTCTTCAAAAGCTCCCTGATAGCTCTCCTTGAGTTCAGGGTTTTTATCCAACTTCTGCTCCAATTTCGTGAACCTTTTGTGAGCTAAAGATTATTTACCAGACACCTTTTGGCCTTCTCCGACTTCCAAGGCAGAGCAACCTCATAATGTCCATCTTTAATTTTAGTTTCTTTAGCAAACTGAATCATGAGAGGATCACAAGAAAATGGATCAGGAGCAGATTCAGCCAGCTAGGACTCGACCGAACACGGTCTTCTGGGCTATGAAGTCCTTAAACCTACGTAACGGGCAATCAGAATAGTTCAGTTTCCAATAATAATCCTGACCAATTAATATGTCCACTTCTAGACTTTGTCGAGTGGCATAATTATCGGCCATAACAAGATCAGAAAAGCCCTTCAGTAAATCACCAGGTACGGTAAATCTTTCCAATATAGATGAAATCTTAGGAACCTCGGCTACAACCAGGGATTGGGAGGAGCCTGTTAAGTTAGAGATTAGAGGTGGTGGTTAATTTAGCCCCCCCCCCCCCAAGACATTATTTTGAATAAATTCTGACTTGACCCACTTAGGTTTTACCCTCTTGACAAATTTGGAAGTCACATAAGAACGGTCGGCACCTGAATCAAATACGGTAGCTTCAAACCTTTTACCATCCGGACCCACTACTGAAACTTGAGTGGTCTGGAGGACAGTTTTGGTGACGTTTAAAGTTCCAGATAAAGTCACTCCAACTTGATTTGTGGAAGAACCAGCTCCATCAGGAAGAGTAGTACTGTTAGCAACAGATTGGTGTAACTGGTTAAGCTTATCAGACTCCTGAGACTTATCAGAAGGTGGGGTCTTAGTCTGACTCTCTTCATTTTTACCCTCACTTAAGGTCTCATGATGATGACCCTTACATACACCGTGACTGACACATTTTATACCAATGATTTCCCTTTTGGCATCTTAAACAAATCCCAGTAGCTTTAACCTTTTCTATCCTCTCAATTAGAGGTAATCTAACATAGGAAAAGTCTTTCCCTGTACCATGTGCCTTTTGACAAAAAGAGCAATTTGGCTTAGAGGGACCCTTAGGCTGAGAAGAGTTATACAAGGCTGAAGCAGTTACAGTCTATGGTATTTTAACAGTACCTCTTGACAGAGAAATAGCAAGTGGTTTGTTAATTTTCCTTTTATGAATGATCTGATCAAGGACTTTGATGAATTTTTCTATATCATGCCTATGTTCTTCTGTCTTCCATTCATCCCTCAGATCAGGAATTATCCTAAGTACATATCTCATTATTACAAAATCATACTGGCCAGGTGGCACTCCTAGCATATTGAGACACCTGACATGAGAACATAATGTGTTGTGGAAGTCAGTTAAATCAGGACTATCTGATTTTCCCTTTGAAGAAGGAAATTGTAAATGATGAAGTTCGGCAATAAGAGCATCTATGATAAGATCATCTCTACCATACCTTCCCTTGAGAAACGCACAGGCTTCAGGGTATGCACTGTTGGTAGTTGGGAACCCCTTGAGGGCCTCTGCCGGCTTCCCAACCAGGCAACTACGCAGATAGCTGAGCTTAGTGACATCAGCAAGATCGCTGTTGTCTAGGTTAGATGTGAAGAAATCCCAGAATTGCGTCCACTTTAGCTCGTCGCCATCAAATTTGACTAACTCAAGTTCGGGTAATTTGGCCGAAGCCTTAACTGCAATTCTACCCGAATCTACGTCTGACGACGCTGAAGAGGAGGCACTACTCTGTGACTCATCTGTTGCTAACCGCTCAGGACCCTTAACATCTAGTTCTGACAGGTGACTGAGAAATTCCCAAAAAGACTTTCCAACAATTTCAATGTCTTCTGTAAGATGATAAATCTTTTGATGTTCCTCCAATTCTGACGTCCTTCTCAACAACTATCCAAATATGTTCTCCCCTTTATCGTTGAGCGCCGAGGTCAAAAGATCAGCAGCGTGTCTGGCGTAGTGGGCCAGACTCTCGCGGCTTGCCAGGGCACTTTCTTTGTCCATTTTTCAATAACGATGCGACGTCAGGAACTGGAAATCCAACTGAATCCAAGCAGTGTTGCCGTTGTATCGCCAGTGAGTGGCGATGAGCGTTTACTTTGGGTACCCGATCGAGTCGTCGTACGTTTTCTATCAATATGGACTGAGGTAACTCTACCAGTTGGGTAGAAATGTTTAACTTATTGTTCTTTACTTAAGCAACGAATGAATAGTCAAAAGAAGGAATTTCTTTAAGCAATAATACAAATAATAATACTGCAATAATAATATGAATAAAATATTGTGAAAATAAATGTAGGACATTCTGTTTCCCAAATTTATTTAAAAATAACAATATTTACAGAAAATATAATATATAAAGAAAAATCAACAAAATGCCTCAATATACAAACAAAAACAAGAAAATAACAAATACTAAATAGATTCAAGCATTGCCTTTGATGGCTTGATAAAACCACCAATGCCTGTAGAGCAGGCATTAGCAGTCTATTGCGTGTATCTGTTTTTATCAGCTTAATTTTGGAAAATAATCTCTCTGCCGAGGCATTGGTCGTAGGCAGGACCAACACCTGTAAAGCAAAAGAGCTTAGATTCTGGAACATTAAATACCCCTCATTTTTCCTCAATGAGGGAAAGTTTATTATAAAAAACAATGTTTTTTTCTTTAATCAGTTCTGGAGAAATCTTAATAGCATCTAAGTTTCTCCATTCATTATCTAAAACCTGAATGTCCTGTGTATAAACTCTTGGTAAAATATTGATAAAATCATACAAAGTTGGCAGTGAAAACCTACTGTCGCCACTATTTTTTTTTTTTTTTTTTTTTTTTTTTTACTTAAAAAAGAGGCGTAATACCAAAGCTTGTTGTTTAAATCAAACCTTTTTCTCAACTGCTGTGTCATAAAAATTAAGAAATCTTTACACCGTCATGACATGTTTTATCATGTCGGGCCGTCTGTAATACTCAGGAGTCTGCAGCAGCCCACACCCAAGTAAATTTGGTGTAAAGGAACATTATTTGTTTCACAGCTAGGATCAAAAGTTGACAGGTCAGCCTTGTCAACACACTCTTTAAAAAAAAAAATAATACAAAATATTTTTATATAATCTTATTAAACACTCATGCAATATATGGATAGTAGGGCCATCTTGCTGAAACAGGAGATTTACACGATTAAAAGTCTGTAAAATAAAATTAAGAAAACTAAAAAAGAAAAATACTGATGGGTCATTAATACCTTTAATTATTAATTCAAGAGACTTAAATTTTTCTGTTTCTTCAATTTCTCCTGTAAGATACAGCTTCAATGCCTCCCACTGTTCCAACACTCTCTCAACTGCCTGGTGTAGGGATAGCCACCTCGTTTGACAGGCATGGAGGATTTTGTGTGGCTTCAACTCAAGAAATACCTGTATGTTTTTAAACCTATTTTGCCTGTTAGCACTATGGGCAAAATGATTGTGTATCAGTCTAAGTAGATCCTCACACTGTCGAGGAAGTGCCTTCGCAGCTTCTGAGGAACAGAGATGAAGGCTATGGCAAATGCAACGAAAAATGGTAATTCCGGGGCTGTCTCTTTGAAGCAACTTATGATAGAATTATGCTCCCCCATGATATTACTGGCCCCATCTGCTGCAAACCCGAGATTATTAATGGGAATAGAGTAGGTATTAAGAGTCTCTACAATGAGTCTATGCAGATTTTCACCTGTGAAGCCACCCTTTTCGTTGTCGCCATATACATTTAATAATTCCAGAGTTCCAGTTTTTATTGTGTCTTTGTCATAGAATCTAACCAGGAGGGTCATGCATTTTCAAGAACTAACGTGAATAGACTCATCTATGACGATAGAGAATTTGTGTGTTTTTAGTTTGTTGACAAGTTCATGATTTAGTGCGTCTGACAAGGCTTTTGTAACATCTGAACATTTAGTTTTTTTCATGTTAAGACTCTGGGCAATTTTAGAGTCATGGAACATTGTTTTTGAGAGTTGGACGAGGTGATCTGCCAGGGTGAATGAAAGGTTATGCTCAGCCAAGAAACATGCCAGTAGAATGGTGGCGAGCTTTACTCCCATGGCGACGTCCTCATGGGCACTGCTGGTGGTGTGAGGGCCGACCTGCTGGCGCTCCTCTTCCCTCTCCAACCGGGATGCCTCAAGGTGTCGGTGAGACTTCGTCCCCTGAAAAATAAAAACAACCTGTAATTTGGAAGCTTTACATTATTTAAATAACACCGCACTTATCAATATAACGAATGAAGTTTTTGTTATTATCCAGGTCTTTATCTTGCACTATGGGCATAGATAACATTGAGCTATGTTGTTACATTATTATTATTATTCATTATGAATAGATACATTATTAACAATATTGTTGAACTGTAAGTAAAACACATTTCCAATTTTGGTTTCATCATTTTTAATTGACGTAATCATGACAAATGTATTTTACCTTATGCATTTTGATGGTTGTCAAATTAGCGAAGAATTCCGGGTAAATTTTCCGAATAACGCCGCGTCATTAAATACCATAAAAAGTGGTATCGATGGATTCCTCTCAACCTCTACTATTCATATATAGTGGAAATAATGCGTGGTAAATTTTCCGAACAACGCCGCCTTACGAAATACCACAAAAGTGGTATCGAT
>BOPN01006889.1:47500-50000 GCA_017312705.2 Penaeus japonicus
ATCCAGCCAATGAAAGGGCAACAACAGCCTTCGCTTGCCGGCGCGGCGGGGAGAAGTGATCACGCGCTCGAAATCTGTTCCGAAAACAGATCGAAGCAGATTTGGCAGGGCCAGCGAACGCATCCACGCAGAACAATGATGGTGATGGTAATGATGATGATGTTGGTGATGATTGATGATGATGATGAGGAGGAGGAGGATAATGAAAATAGTGATGTGAAGATGGCCATAGTAATGATTATGATCATCATGATTATAATTATAAATGTTTTAAAAACATATCAACGTTTAAGTTTATTTTAACCTGTGTTGAATACAGGCTAAAGACAATTAAATACACGCACAGTTAACAATGTTAGCAGCCTACAAGCAGAAATGTGTACCCTTGTGTGTGAGTGGACTCCTAATTTACACACAATGACAGGCTGCAAGCGACCCATATAGTTTACGATGACACCATGAATTATAAGTACACTTTTCAACAATGTATTTTAATCGGTAGCAGTTTAATTAACATGTTACTTTCCTCTTTTCATTTTCAAAAAACTGTTCGACTAGGTTAGGCTTTTCAGACATAAACAGCCACCTCTGTATGACAAAGTAAATTTTAAATATTCGGGTCTATGAGCCATGCACACTTCCGGCCCAACAAAGCTGAAAGCAACATGGCCAAGGTAACGCTTTTCTCGTCTATTTTTCCTGTCCTGTCTGGACGAGAGCGTGACGAGGCAAATTTGTACATATATAGAAGAGAGCGAAGGAGGCCTGTGACATCTAACATTTTTCTTGTCGTGTATTTAATGTACATTATAAAGATAAGATAGGCATAAGTAACACAGCCGAAATTATTACTCTCGATCCTTTTCTGGCACCATTCATTAAAAAAAATATATATATATATATTAAAATCATTAATTCAAATTAATGATATAATATAATTTGAGAGGAAACATCAAAGAAACAAAAAATAGAAATCTAAATACGAGTAAACAGATTCCTGTCATTAGATCAGAGCGCTCCACATTTGCTATCTTTAGCGCTTCCCCAGAAATGGGTATCGAGTGTCTAGCGGGAACCGATAGCGGTCCAAGGTGTCAGGACTTCTGATTTGTTTCATGGAATCGAATAAGAGCTTAAAAAAAGGTGAATGTTGACATTGAAATGGAATTAAGGATGACTCATTTTGTATCCTTTTTTGTTTTGCTTCGCTTTTATTTCCTTCGTAAAAAAAACACAAAATAGATACAACGAAACACAAAACGAAATAGGAACCCGATCTCGAACTAATAAATACAAAAGCGCCAATAATTTTGATATCATAAGAACTTTCATCCTTGCGTTTAACCTAACCACTCCTTTTTTTGCCACAGTATCTAGGAAAGTTTTTTCAGTCTTAATCATTAAGTTTTGATGTTGCAAATACGTCGCCTAACTCCTACTTAACCTCATTGCCAACCAAGCAGCTCTAAGACTCCAGTGATGTTTTCTCGCTGAAACGGACATTTGGAAGAGACGAGAAAACCCTTTGATTCGCTAGTCACTTATATTTACCCTGTGCTGTGATTCCATGCTAAGCGGACACGAACATTGCTGTCTGTCTCGGTCAAGCCTGATGAACCGTTTGGAACTGCGCTTTGCCACACAGCATCATCAACGGATCAGTAACATGCAACTTTGTCTTTATTTATAGTACATATATTTCCATGATCTTAATTCGTGTTTTCAAAATCCCATTGCCTCCGAAATGGAGACTCGCGTCGGGAATTAAGAGGAAAACATCGCGATTGTCGGGACGGATTGAGAGATGGGCGTTTTTTCTTTTCTTTTTCTTTTTCAAATATGTTGCCCTTGCCTATGTAAACGTGTGTGTGTGTGTGTGTGTGTGTGTGTGTGTGTGTGTGTGTGTGTGTGTGTGTGTGTGTGTGTGTGTGTGTGTGTGTGTGTGTATGCATATGTGTGTGTGTGTGTGGCACGATATGATAAATACAAAATAGATAGTGACAAAGACATTTAGGTCAAAGACTGTTAGCATAAAACTTTTAACAATATTGTTGCAATCATCAGAAAAGACAACCGTTAAAGTAAAGGCGAAATTGATAGGGCATTGACCTCAAAACTAATCCCATTAAGTATTTTTTTGCAATGTGTGTCGTTAAATCACCACGAGGAAACCCTTTGGTGCAAGAGAGTTTTCAAAAGCTTTAGTCGAAAAGAATGTAATGCAATGGAGTATACCTACATACACGCACACTCATGTTGCTCTTTTGAACGCTTTCTCTCTCTCTCTCTCTCTCTCTCTCTCTCTCTCTCTCTCTCTCTCTCTCTCTCCCTCGCCCCATGTACACAAAATGCACATGCATATAAGTTCGTGCACACGTTGGCACTCAGATATACGGTTATTCAAGACCATGAACACTTAATTTACGTGCACAGTTTGTGTACACGCAGACGCCCACACACCCTTACTGATTGATGCTCTTTTACGAACATATTTACATCC
>BOPN01006889.1:55000-68492 GCA_017312705.2 Penaeus japonicus
CTCTCTCTCTCTCACTCTCTTTCCTCTTTCTCTCTCTCTTCCCTCTCTCTCTCTCTCTCTCTCTCTCTCTCTCTCTCTCTCTCTCTCTCTCTCTCTCTCTCTCTCTCTCTCTCTCTCTCCTTCTCTCCCCTTCCCTCTATCACCTATCTCTCTCTCTCTACCCCCCTCCCTTTTTTTGTTCGTCTACCTTGTAAAATGTCCACAATGTAGTACTTGGCGCTGCCTCTGATCATATTTTTGTTTATGAATTAGTCCATGGTTCGCGGATTGACGTATTATGAGTTATTCATTTCCATGCAGCTATTTAAAAGAAGTAGCCACATTGTGACCATTATTTTTTGGCTCAAAGCGAATGCCATATTTTTTTATGCACTTTTACACAAGTACTCAGTTGAGTTTATATTTTATTTTTTATTTTCTTGGCAGGAGGTGAGATACATT
Source organism: Penaeus japonicus (assembly GCA_017312705.2). Lineage (NCBI taxonomy): Eukaryota > Metazoa > Arthropoda > Malacostraca > Decapoda > Penaeidae > Penaeus > Penaeus japonicus. The sequence goes on from BOPN01006889.1 coordinate 55,442, forward strand.
TGTAAATACCGCGAGGGAAGTCGTGTACTTTGAATAACACAATAGATATGTTCCCTGTTGGAATTTAATTTCTATTACTGTAAAAGAACGAAGGAATTGATTCACGTCAGGTTTTGGTTTATTTTTCTGACAATTCGATTTTCCTGTTTGATTGAAGTTAATTATTATATAATGGATGATAAAGCTGTGGTAAGTTAATTTTGAAATAATACAAGATCATATGGAAAAAAAGTACGCGATCTGATGATGATGACATACCCAGCCATGACTCCAAGCAACAATCTGCCATAGTTGCTAAGTTGCTGTTCAAAGGAGTAGCCACGACGACCCTATTTCGAGGAGAAAAATATTGGGGCATAAGGTGTGGAATCAATAACTGAGGTCTCAGGCGTAGAAAGATAGAGAGAAAGAGAGAGAGAGGAGACAAAAAGTCCTGCAAATAGAAATGATAAACAAAAACATGCACACAGACACACAACATAGCACAACGGACACGACCAAACCTCTGGAGTCTGATGGCCAGCAGCGATATTCTTGCGATATTTGGCTCGCAATATTGCAGTATTTTTCATAAAAATAGGTAACAAAATTTGGCTGAAGTTAGACGGAACAAAGGTGGAGGGAGGGAGAGGAGGGGAAGAGAAGGCGAGATAATAGAGGAGAAACACAGAGGGAGAGAGGGAAGGAAGGAAGAGGGGAGTAGGAGACAGTAATGAGGTGAGAGAGAATGAAGGGGATGATGGGAATAGAAGAGAGGAAAAAGAGAGCGAGAGTCTGACTACTTGACTGGCTGTTTGACAGAAAGACATGCAAAAAACTAATTGAAAACAGAAAAAATAAAGTGATGAGACGCATAGAACAAAGAATATACAGATATAGAAGAAAAGAAAAAGATGAAGGATATTTGACAGAAAAGAGAAAAGAGAGAAAAAAAAGGAAGAAAAGCAGAATTAAATGGGGAGAGAAGAAGCTAACTGCCCCAGAAGTGTTCAAGTCGACGGGATATCCAGCCAATGAAAGGGCAACTTCAGCCTTAGCTTGCCGGCGCGGCGGGAAGTGATCACGCGCTCGAAATCTGTTCCGAAAACAGATCGAAGCAGATTTGGCAGGGCCAGCGAACGCATCCACGCAAAACAATGATGGTGATGGTAATGATGATGATGTTGGTGATGATTGATGGTGATGATGAGGAGGAGGATATTGAAAATAGTGATGTGAAGATGGCCATAGTAATGATTGTGATAATCATGATTATAATTATAAATGTTTTAAAAACATATTAGCGTTTAAGTTTATTTCAACCTGTGTTGAATAGAGGCTAAAGACAATTAAATACACGCACATTTAACAATGTTAGCTGCCTACAAGCAGAAATGCGTACCCTTGTGTGTGAGTGAACTCCTAACTTACACACAATGACAGGCTGCAAGTGACCCATATAGTTTACGATGACACTATGAATTATAACTACACTTTTCAACAATGTATTTTAATCGGTAGCAGTTTAATTAACATGTTACTTTCCTCTTTTCATTTTCAAAAACTGTTCGACTAGGTTAGGTTTTATTCAGACATAAACAGCCGACTCGGTATGACAAAGTAAATTTCCAACATTCGGGCCATGAGCCATGCACATTTCCGGCCCAACGAAGCTGAAAGCAACATGGCCAAGGTAACGCTTTTCTCGTCTATTTCTCGGTCCTGTCTGGACGAGAGCGTGACGAGGCAAATTTGTACATATATAGAAGAGGGCGAAAGAGGCCTGTGACATCTAACCTTTTTTCTTGTCGTGTATTTAATGTATATTATAAAGATAAGATAGGCATAAGTAACACAGCCGAAATTATTACTCTCGATCCTTTTCTGGCACCATTCATTAAAAAAAAAAAAAAAAAAAATATATATATATATATATATATATATTTAAAAATTATTAATTCAAATTAATGATATAATATAATTTGAGAGGAAACATCAAAGAAACAAAAAATAGAAATCTAAATACGAGTAAACAGTTCGCAGATTCCTGTCGTTAGGTCAGAGCGCACCACACTTGCTATCTTTAGCGCTTCCCCAGAATTGGGTATCGAGTGTCTAGCGGGAACTGATAGCGGTCCAAGGTGTCAGGACTTCTGATTTGTTTCATGGAATCGAATAAGAGCTGAAAAAAGGTGAATGTTGACATTGAAATGGAATTCAGCATGACTCATTTTATATCTTTTTGTTTTGCTTCGCATTTATTTCCTTCGTAAAAAAAGCACAAAATAGATGCAACACAAAACGAAATAGGAACCCGATCTTGAACTTATAGATACAAAAGCGCCAATAATTTTGATATCATAAGAACTTTCATCCTTGCGTTTAACCTAACCACTCCTTTTTTGCCATAGTCTCCAGTAAAGTTTTTTTCAGCCTTAATCATTAAGTTTTGATGTTACAAACACTTTGCCTAGCTCCTACTTAACCTCATTGCCAACCAAGCAGCTCTAAGACTCACGTGAAAAGCATGATGTTTTCTCGCTGAAACGGACATTTGGAATAGAGACGAGAAAACCCTTTGATTCGCTAGTCACATATATTTACACTGTGCTGATTCCATGCTGAGCGGACACGAACACTGCTGTCTGTCTCGGTCAAGCCTGATGAGCCGTTTGAAACTGCGCTTTGCCACACAGCATCATTAACGGTAATCAGTAACATGCAACTTTGTCTTTATCTATAGTACATATATTTCCATGATCTTAATTCGTGTTTTCAAAATCCCATCTCCTCCGAAATGGAGACTTGCGTCGGGAATTAAGAGGAAAACATCGCGAACATTGGGCGTTTTTTTTTGTTTTCTTTTCTTTTTCTTTTTCAAATATGTTGCCCTTGCCTGTGTAAACGTGTGTGTGTGTGTATGTATGTGTGTGTGTGTGTGTGTGTGTGTGTGTATGTGTGTGTGTATGCATATGTGTGTGTGTGTGGCACGATATGATAAATACAAAATAGATAGTGACAAAGACATTTAGGTCAAAGACTGTTAGCATAAAACTTTTAACAATATTGTTGCAATCAACAGAAAAGACAACCGTTAAAGTAAAGGCGTCTTTGGTGATATCTCAAACGCCCAAGGCGGTGGCACGTTCCCAGCGCTCCCGGGAAGGCGTTCGGTGGTGTCCCTACCTGTGACTCGTCCTGGAATTTTTGTAGTTATGCCTTTCAACAAGGATACATGAACATATTTCTAAATCGCTCTGTATTTGGAGAACAGAGAAACTATCCATGATCACGGCACAAAAGATATTAGTACTGATAAAGAAAAGCTATGACAAAATATGTGTGAACTGTTCCATTCACACTCATTGTCACAGTCCGTCCCTCTAACTGGTGAAGCATATCATTTTCTTCGTTCAGAACGGCATAGGACTTAATGAGAGTGAAAATAGGATATCTTCTCATTAGAGAGGAAGAAAGCAATACATTCATGCCACATCCTGCTTCCTTACTTAAGTGCACGCTCTTCACTTGATTAAACTTTCCTTACTGTTTATGCACTTTGCCGTTACTCTGTATCTTATGCTAATGACAACTCTCTATGTGTATCTGCGGCGCGTCAATTTACATATTTATTCTAGTGTTTTGCTCTCTGGCTTTTAATGTCATGTAAAACGAAATTGATAGGGCATTGACCTCAAAACTAATCTCATTAAGTATTTTTTGCAATGCGTGCCGTTAAAACCCCACGAGGAAACCCTTTGGTGCAAGAGAGTTTTCAAAAGCTTTAGTCGAAAAGAATGTAATGCAATGGAATATACCTACACACACACACACACACTCATGTTGCTCTTTTGAACACTTTCTCTCTCTCTCTCTCTCTCTCTCTCTCTCTCTCTCTCTCTCTCTCTCTCTCTCGTTTATTCACTATGTTCGTCAGCATCTCATTCACTCTCTCTCTTACTCTCTCTCTCTCTCTCTCTCTCCCTCTCTCTCTCTCTCTCTCTCTCTCTCTCTCTCTCTCTCGTTTACTCACTATGTTCGTCAGCATCTCATTCACTCTCTCTCTTACTCTCTCTCTCTCTCTCTCTCTCTATCTCTCTCTCTCTCGCCCCATGTACACAAAAACGCACATGCATATAAGTTCGTGCACACGTTGGCACTCAGATATACGGTTATTCAAGACCATGAACACTTAATTTACGTGCACAGTTTGTGCACACGCAGACGCCCACACACCCTTACTGATGCTCTTTTACGAACATATTTACATCCTCATTAATGTTTATCGCTATTCCTTTATATTTTCTCTATTTTTTCTCATTCTTATAATCTCAAACTTCTTTCCAGCTTTGATGTTAATGCCTCGGCTGAATTGAAGGGGCCGCCTGAAGTCCGCAAGGTCACAATATAAAAAGGGTAGAGCCGAAATGATCAGAAATTCCCGATGTTCACAAATGCCATCTGCGAAACAACAGCATCTGATCTTGCACGCTGTTGAACAGGGATCCAATCTCATAACGCAAGACTTGTTGAACAGCAATTACCTCACCTCTACGGCGCCGTGTATATACATGTTCTCCTCGTATTGTCATCGCGTTGCTCGTCCAGGAAGGTCATCTGGCGATCGCTTGGTTTCGAGGCACAGAGAGAGGATGTCGAGTCGACCGGCTGATTAGGATGATGTGCCTGACGTGTATCATGGGATTGGTGTAGAGGATTACGCCAATGGCAGTGTGATTTACAATAGAAATGGTGATTAGATATTTGGGAGACAGAGTGAAAGAAAGTAAATTCCAGTGATTTACAACAGTAATGTTGATTAAATATTTGGGAGACAGAGTGAAAGAAAGTAAATTCCTGTGATTTACAACAGTAATGTTGATTAAATATTTGGGAGACAGAGTGAAAGAAAGTAAATTCCAGTGATTTACAACAGTAATGTTGATTAAATATTTGGGAGACAGAGTGAAAGAAAGTAAATTCCAGACTGATTTTCGACATGAGTGAATTCCAATTTGCTTAACTGCGAACTGGCGCCCGACCAATTACATCCGCTGTAGATGCCTATTACTTTGAAGACTGGTGATGTGTCCGGTAGTAAAGATAAAGCAGCTTATATTTCTTCTTAGTCAAAGCTATTCTTTACATTGTAGTGGAGAAGTGATATGCGTAATAGTTTGGGCTTTTAAACTATTATAATGAGTCTTGTTGACATATCTTTCATTTGTAATTATAAAAGACCTACATTATTTGTGTGCCTTTCCTCTATAAATTCTATCATCTTATTGGCAGTCTGTGTTTTATGTGTTTTTATTTATTTGAAAACTGACGCATATAATCAGGCAAATTTATATTTATGAGCAGCACATGCAACGACAAGCAAAGCAGTCATTTTGATCTGTTATGGTCGTGTGAACCTTCGTAGAAAGTGGAGAGTTGATGTTCATTTATAATTGCTCTCGTATTCAAGGATATCAAATCAGTAAACGAAATTAATGAATCGGACATTGTTAACAAGGGGACGGAAGTCTGGTGAAATAAAAGGAAATGGGAAGTAAAAAAAGAAATAGAGAAAAAAAATAGATAGAGAGAAAGGGAGTGAGAGAGAGAGAGAGAGAGAGAGAGAGAGAGAGGAAACGAGGGAAAGAGAGAGAGAAAGAGAGGGAGAAAGAAAGAAGAGAGAAAGGAAGGGAGGGAACTTCATCATTTGCGTGTGTCAAGAGAATGTTCTCGAAAAGAGACTGATTTTTCATTTCAGTTTTATAGAGTTACAGTTATAATGTGATAATAAGATTTCAGCTCTTTTTGCATGTCTGGAACTAGGCTTGGTTGACCTTTCTATGAAATTTAGGAATAAGTGATGGAGTAAATGGTTAAAACGATATTTCAGCAAAAGAATATGGCATATTCAGATCGAAAAAACAAATTAATTAATATCAAAAGGCTTCAATCTATGAAGGAGTTAAGAGGCGTAATACACACATTGTCTCCGCTTAATTAAAGGAATGTATGGCACTGGACACTCTTATCAGTCATTTTAATAAGCCTAGCTTAGCCAAGGGCGATCTAATGTTATATAAAGCCATATATATATATATATATATATATATATATATATATATATATATATATATATATATATATATATATATATATATATATATATATATATAAGCTGTATATATAAAGTCATATATCATTACATTTCCATGGCAACATTCTTCCATTAGGTTCCGTGAAGGTACATGAGATGGCTTGATACCCCGAAGCGCCGCTATTGACCGCCAGACACTAACATCCATTCTGGGGAAGCACTAGAAAGCAGGAGAGGAACACTGATTAATTACTGACGTGCAGCCCATTGGCATCTTTGCACAGGCTACTCGGTTTTAGATTTATCCATTTCTAAGAAATATCTCTAAATAAATGCCCCTCAAATGAAACTTATTTTTTTCTTTATTCTGCTCTATTGATTTTCATTTATTATTAATAGTGACAAAAGAGGAGAGACTGAACGGGTCTTTGGCGGCTTTGCCACGTGCAAGTTTATCTTGGTTTATCTTAGTTTATCTTAGTTTTATATGTACAGTAAATATGTAAACATACACACATACATACACACTATCCGGAAATACAGTAAACATATAAACATACACACATACATACACACTATCCGGAAACATCTACACAGACGCTCGTGTGTGAGACCGTGAAAGTCTGCAGCGAGAGGAACGCGAGTGGTAGGAGGAAACACTCAGCTGGGCCTCAGCGATCTCCGCTTCGTCGGGCAGGGAAATGTGCGAAGGGACGTCTTCGCAAATCTCTCTGAACTGAACTGAACTGCCGACGCCCGAGGCTGGAAACTTGCCTCGTTAGACGGTGTAGGCTGTTTCAGTGTGAAAAACACTCCACTGATTCTAAGTTTGCAGCCAACCAGTTTTCGAAAATGAGAACAGTTTAAAAAAGATTTACCGAATATAATACACTGTTGAATAGAGAGAGAGGGGGGGGAGGGGTGAAGGAGGGAAAGAGATAGAGAGAGAGGAGAGAGAGAGAGAGAGAGAGAGAGAGAGAGAGAGAGAGAGAGAGAGAGAGAGAGAGAGAGGGGGGAGAGGAGATAGATAGATAGATAGATAGATAGAGAGAGAGAGAGAGAGGAGAAAGAGAGGGGGGGGGGAAAGGAGATAGATAGATAGAGAGAGAGAGAGAGAGAAAGGGGGGGGGGGGAAGGAGATATATAGATAGATAGATAGAGAGAGAGAGAGGAGAGAGAGAGAGGGGGGGGGGGAAGGAGATATATAGATAGATAGATAGAGAGAGAGACGAGAGAGGAGAGAGAGACGAGAGAGGAGAGAGAGAGGGGAGGGGGGAGAAGGAGATAGATAGATAGATAGAGAGAGAGAGAGAGAGAGAGAATGAGAGTGAGGGAGTGACCTATATAAACTTCCATAACAGTTAATACTTCCACAACGTATAATGTTTTAAAAACGTTTGCTTCAGGATATTATCACTCTACATGTTGTATCATAAACTCTTGAAAAAACTTTCAGTGAAAATTCCATTCTAGAGGCTCGAGTGAGTGTGTGTGCGTGCATGTGTGTGTGTGTGTGTGTGTGTGTGTGTGTGTGTGTGCATTTTCCTATGGCTGTATGTACCTAACATACTAAAAAAATATGTAGACTAAACCTAAAACAAAATCCTCTTTACTGCTACAACGGAAGAAGTTTTATTATTATATATATATATTTCTTTTCTTAGTTAGCATACTTTTTATGCTAATTCGGTTCAGAGAGATGAGTATACAGAATACCCCTAACTTCGTTCATCCGTGAAACGCCGGAAGGGAAAAGCACACAGAGATGTTTATGAAATGCCCTACCTCATTATCATCTATTCCTCGCTTCCCTCCTTCCCTCTTCTCTCGCTATGTTTCTTCTTTAATTCCGCCCCCTCTCTTCCCCTCCTCCTCTTCCTCCATCTTTGGCTCGTCTAACTTTACCCATTTGTCTGAAAAATCTTTGCAGGAACAGCAACAGTACTGAGAGCTAAATGATGCATGACTATTTGTCTGTCTGTCATCATGTCCACTTCTTAGTCTGTCAATGTTCTCGTTTCTTATATTCATACCATGTTTGTTCTCTCTTTTTTTCTTTCTTTCTTTCTCTTTATCTGGGCAGTTATCTCTCTCTCGTTCTATCCATGTCTCTATTTCTCTCTCTGTCACGTACTTTTTCCATATGATAAAGTATTTTTTCTCTCTCTCCGTTACAAGTCCCTATCTCCATCTTGTATTACTAACCTAATATTTAGATTGTATTTTTTTCAAAATCTATCAACCGCACCTACATAATCAATTATGCATAAATGAGCTTCTAATATACAAGCAAGAAGACTTATACGTTTGAAAATAAGATCAAAATCTGGCCGGACTCGAATTCTTCGTTTCAACCCGGGAAAACGGCTTCACTTTTCTCATTGGGTTTCGTTTCCAGTTCAATTGTTTTCGTTTCATCAGTGTCGCTCCCTGGTTGGATATCCTTCAACCTGATCACCATTCGCAATCAGTGAAATATGGAATGGATGTAAACAATTAGAAATATGAAATGAAGACCGTTTAACAGAAAGAGATATCACTGTGGTGTCAACGAAAGCGTGTGTGTGTGTGTGTGTGTGTTTTGATTTCATTATCATCTTTGTCATGTCAAGTTTTTAGTATTTTGTATATAGCGTCTGATCTGTTATTTTCTAATGATAAAGCCGTGTATCGTAGAAAAAAATGAACACACACACACACGTATCATTACCTTTCTCTCATCACCTCTACTCTCTTCCAATGTAAACATTACACTGCATTCACCAGAATCCTCTGCACATCAGACACCTGCTAAGCCGGCATGCTTCCTTGAAGCGCGAGGAAAGCCACAGTCGTGTCAGCTGAACTCCCAGACCGGCAACGCACCAACAATACAACCTCCACAGCCCCGCCGAGGGAAGCTAATTGATATTCAACAAGTCTCGTGTTATGAGACTGGATTCCTGTTCGACAGCGCACAAGATCAGAGGCTAATGGGCGACAGGCGGGAACTGAGCACATCGGGAATTTCTGGTCATTTTTGATTCATCAATATACAGTGACCTTCGTTCAGATTTAGTTGGTCTACGAAGCATTCTCGCAAAGTTGTAAATGTTGAGATTTTCTTTCAAATAATGAAAAAAGAAAGGTAAATTATGCCCTAATATACAACATTGTAAATGAAAAAAGAAAGGTAAATTATGCCCTAATATACAACATTGTAAAGCGAAAATTTACTTCTGGGAAACCAATTTAGGTAAACAAACTATTCTTTATTGGCATAAAGATTATCATTATGATCATTATTATAATCAGAATTACATTCATTATGATTGTTATCATTTTCATTATTACCATCATCATCATTTTCATTATTACCATCATCATCATTTTCAACTTACCATCATCATCATCATCATTGTTATTTGCATTAGCATTATTATCATGATCATCATTATTATCATATTCATTATCATCCTTACTGTAAAGAATAGTTTAGGTGTTGAATTTTGATTTCTTGGTAGCTCGGCAAAAGTGCCTTTCACAGCGTCCAAGCAGCGTTGTGCATCAGTTTGTTTGTTTTTAAGTTTTTTTTTACCCCGAGTGTTTACATATATAGAGAGAGCTGTTTCAGAATACTTGTAATTAGTGGCTCCATTACTGAGTAGATCAGAGGTCATTTACTTTTTTCTTTTTTTTTATCTTACGGTGTGCAGCATTAAAAGGACACAAAACTACAGCTGCATACTCCATTCAGAGGTCGGTAATGTTGCCGCAACATTGATATATAAACAATCATGAAAAATAAGAGGAACAATATGAATGTCTTCATATAAATGTAAAGATATAAGTCACAGGCACAGTATTTATCATTACCATTGACGATTTGTTAGGCCTATCATGGCTTACGCGAGAAATGTGCCAAGGCAGAAAGTATTTCAATGGATAAAAAGTGGTGCTCTATCACGGTGTTTGAAATTAGTGATGACGTCTATCACGGAACAATGAAACTCTTATTGTGTATTTGATTTAATTACCCGTTCTGTGAGTATTTGAAGCTTATGAATTTCCAGATTGAGGTTTAAAAAATTAACGCCCTCTTCCCTGCTACCAAAATATATGGAAATGTAGGTAGAGAAGAAAAGAAATATATATGATAAAAAATGCATCACGGCACATATGCAAAAGAAACACAGGTTAGCCTAGAATATTTAACATCTGTTTTATCTCTTAACTTACATAAGTCGGATGTTATTTTTGGTCATCAGCTCAGGCATCTTTATTCAGAAACACGAAACAAATTTCTTGGCTTTTAAGAGTACAAGATTTCTTTCGAAACAGCTGGTGGTGGGCCATCAGTGTACTAAGTAGAAAACAAACATATTTTAGATGCAATTTTAAGTTCTTTTTAGTGGTCAGAATAGCGTGAAGAATCAATTTAGCAGTTTCCGGGTATATGTATATATTTATACATACAACTAGTCTAATCTTTGAGCCTAAAAAACACCAAATGATCCAAAATCCACGCCCAGAAGCCATTTCTCCCCGAGGCTCGTCTCGCAACAGCGTCTGGCATCACGCTGAACAAGGGACCCGGTCTCGCAACATTAGGCTTGTTGAATGTTGATTACCTCAGCTGTGTATACATGCATTCTCGATGTGTTTGTTGTTAGTACGATCCTTGTCTGGGTTCCCTACCTGACATGAGTCCGGGTTTTGAATTGAAGGGGGAGGCTGTAAACAAGCTGGATAACATGTCTGGTGTGTTTCTTATTATCATTATAGGGAATGATTGAAGGAGCTTTGTAATTAGTATAAATGAGGGATATTGATGAAAGTCTTGAGTCATTAAGGTGAAAGATGTTAAAGAGATGATGATAATGATGAATTAATGATAACTGTTTTCTGGCAGCGACAACGCGTACAACATAGAGAAACGGGAGAGTGAGAGGGGGAAGGGAGAGGGAGATAAAAGGCAGTACACATGGAGAACCAGACCCGCAAAAACGTTAACTGGCTGTGGTGGTAAAGAAGAAAACAGGGAATAAACAGTTACTTTTTTCACTGGCTAATATTTTTGTATTAGTCACTTCTAGTGCTGTGGTTATTATTTTTATTATTAGTGTTAGTATTTTACTATTATCCCCACTGTTAATATGATTATGATCATTAGTGGAAGTAGTATTACATTTCTATTATCATCTTTTTATTAGTATAATTGTAATAGGACATATCATCAGTATTTGTGTTAATAATTATATCAATAATGTTATTGTAAGATTTTCTTTGTCATAGCCTTATCATGATAATCATGCATATTACGGTATAAATATGTTTTCGTCTTCCATCTCCAGTTCTTTTGACTTTCCGATGTGTGAGTGTTTTCTTTCTCTGTCACTCGACTTTGATCGATGTAAATGAACAAGCTACATACTAAATACGAACAGATATATATGGTAATAAAGAATAAGGTTAGAATAAAATACAAATTGATTAAACTTGTTATTTACAGAAATTTTATCTCACATGCTCTTTCTCTCTTTGTTTTTTTTTTTTTTCTGAAAATGCCCAGGAATCATTATTATGAAGTACATGTGCATCTGAAGCATGCAAACAATTACCTCATGCTATAGAACAATTAGCTCATGAGGAAAACAATACACTAAAGAACTGTTCAAAACGATTAGCAACAATTTGCAGAATGTCGAGAGTTTACGGGAGCTCAAAAGCTTAAAATGTTATTGCCATCTAGAGCGTGTTGGCTTTCTGACAAGGTTGCGCAGAGGATGCTTGAGCAGTGAGCCCCTCCTCGGGTGTCCTTTACTGATTTGAAATTTCAACAGGCCAGTAAAGTAAAGTAAAGTAAAGTAAAGTAAAGTAAAGTCAGAAGGGCTTATGAGGAACTGCTCGATCCATTTACCAGATTTTACTACTGCTCCTTTTCTTCTGTATTGCCAAAGTTTACTCAGCTGACCCTTTTATTATTAACCATGGATGCATTGTGAAAACCCCTTTCAAGCGTTGATACAAGGAATGAACATGTGTTCCTGCTGCTAGAGTAGGTGTATTTGGGTGCATTCATCTTAAAAAAAGAATAAAAGACAATCTAGAATGAAGCAAACACAAAAATATATATATACACCCTTGACCTCGTCGATAAGAGATTTCTAGACCACTTTCCTTCCTGACCTCAAGCTGACTAGGTTGAGAACCACGTGTTGCCAAGGACATGTCTCACACATCGCTGCGTGTTGAGCGGGAAATGATACCGCTTCAGGGTGGCTCTCTCTATTCGTGGGAATCAGACCAAGAAATAAGTATTACATTGTACCTCTACATCATTTCTTTTTTTAATCATTTTTGAAGCTGTAACTCCGTGTCTTTTTCCGTAAAAAAAGACACGAATATAACAAGCAAAACAAATTAGGAACTAAGGTAAAATTGCTATTACAAAAGCTTCATGATTCTATCTAAATTCATATCTCCTTTTCTTATCATTGCCACGATATCCTGTAAAGTCTCTCTCTTGCTTATTACAAATGTAGAAAAAATGAATATGAATGAGACTGAATAATTGCACAACGCATGATATATCATTAAGGCGTTTCCATTAAATCTAATTCCGATGAAGATTTAATTGAAACGTGTTAATTACACTTATTGCATTGTGAAGTTATTCAATCATATTTACCGAGATTTGATTAACCTAACATTCCAAACACTAAACCTCACACCTCGTTCTCCTCAGTGCCAGTCGGGAAGCGTTAAAACTTAAAAGAAAAGCAAGGTCTTATTGTCTCGCTGAATGTGATGATTAACAGGATAAGGGAGGAAACAGCTTTTGCTCTGTTGATTGATACAGCTGATCTAATTGCACAAAACTGCGATTTCCTGTTCTATTGTAATCCTTCGTATTCGTTTCTGCTTCTTCTTCTTTTTTTCTTTTTTTTACACATGTATTAGTGCCAATTCCTTTGAAGCCAAGGTGGATTTAAAAAC
>BOPN01006890.1:27500-40000 GCA_017312705.2 Penaeus japonicus
CAATACCTTCGTATCCCCTTCCCCTTCCCCTCCCCCCTCCCCCTCTCGCCATTGGTCTTTGCGGGAAGAAAGTGCGATACCATCTAGGCACAACACTTTACTGGTCGATAAAGCCGAGATTGGAAGAGATTTGCATCGGGAAATGACACTTAATCGGATCTAATGTCTGTGTCTGGACTTGGAAAGAAGATTTTTAGGAACAGTTTGTACGTGTGTGTTTGTTTGTGTTTATGTGTGTGTGTATTTTTGTTTCTTTGTATTCCTTTGCGGTTGTGTATGTAGAGTAAATATGTTCTATGTTTCTTTCTATTGATCTCTCTTTTTCTCTTCCTTCTCCCTCATTCTCTCTCTCTCTCTTCCTCCTTTTCTCCCTCTCCCTCTTCCATTTCTTCCTCTTCTTCTCCCTCTCCCTTTCCTCTTCTTCTTCTTCTCCATCTTGCCCTTCTTCTCGCTCTTCCTTTTCTTTTCCCTCTCCCTCTTCCTCTCCTTCTTCCCCTTCTTCTCCTTCTTCTCTTCCTCTCCCTCTTCCACTTCTTCTCCCTCTTTCTCTTCCTCTCCCTCTTCCACTTCTTCTCCCTTTCCCTCTTACGCTACTTCTCCCTCTCCCCCCCCCCTCTCTCAGAGAACGAGAGGGGGGGGGAGGGGGATCCAAGTCAACCTAAAGGGGGAGGGGGGGAGTACCACCCGGGATGCCCCGACCTCCCTCAGGCCTTTGCAACGGTATGTAATTACGGAGTCTCCCCCCTCCCCTCCCCTCCCCCTCCCTCTTCTGCCTCCTGCTCCTTCTCTCTCTCCTTCCATTCTCCGTTTCCTTTCCTATCTTTTTCTTCCTTCTTCTTCTTCTACTTCTCCCCTTCTTTAGGATTCGTTTACTCTTTTTATTATATTATTGTCTTCATTTTTGTGTGCCTTTCCCTTTTCTTTTTTTTTTTTTTTTTCTTTTTTTTCATTTTGTTTTACTTAGTCTTCTGGATCTGCTCTGTCTTTTGTATTTCATCTCTCTCTCTCTCTTTAAATATGTATATACATATATATATATATATATATATATATATATATATATATATATATATATATATATATATATATATATGAGGAAGAGAAGTGGTGGGGGGAGAGAGGTTAAGGGGGGAGAGAGAGGAAGAATGAAAGAGAAAGAGAGGAAGAGAAGGAAGACAAGGGGAGAGAGAGAGAGAGAGAGAGAGAGAGAGAGAGAGAGAGAGAGAGAGAGAGAAAGAGAGAGAGAAAGAGAGAAAGAGAGAAACATATAGATATATATATATAAATATCGATATAGACAGACAGACAGACAGAGAAATAGATATAGATATAAATATATATGTATATGTACACAAAAATATATCTGCAAATTCTTGGCGTATCTTCACGTCTGTATTTTCCAAAACCCACACAATAAAAGCGAAATACACATTTTCGCTCTCTGCTTTTGAAAATATACGAGCAACTTTGCTGCAAGTTGAAGAAAACCAATGCCTTCGAAAGCGTGACAAGCAAAACCCACACACCGTAAATGCGAAGAAAAAGAAAAAGAAGTTTTATAATTCGTTTAACAATTAATAAACGTATATATATATATATATATATATATATATATATATATATATTCAATAACTTTAGAAAAAAAAAATAATGTATCTATTTTTTTTCTAAAGTTATTGAAGTATTACAGATTTATAATAACTAATCTATTCATTTACGAGCTGGAAATACCAATATCGGAGTTAATATTCATCCGGACAGTCAGCCATCGCTTATCCATTTTCTTCACGGTTAAAAAAATGATATAGAAAACGGAGAAGAAAATAGACAGTATCTATGAATATATCAGTAAACAACCCCATGACTTTCCTTCTAACCTGACCCCTGCTTGTCAAAAATTGATTGAATTCTCGTCACGGAAGAGGAGGGTGGGCGGGTGGGCAGGTAGGCGGTCGAGGGGGGGGGGGACATGGGGTGGGCTGGGATAACATTTATACACGTATGTATATACATGTGTGTATATATACATACCCGTATATAGATGTAAACATATAAAAAAATGACATACACACTTAAAACACACGGACATTCACAAACACACGCATACAAGCAAACATATACAGACACAGACACACATAGCATCACAGATACAAACAAACGCGCAAAGAAACACACACAGAACGTCACTACCTTCCTTACAAAGTCCAGACATTTATTATTCACGTCCCCCCCCCCCCGCCCCCCGCCCCCCATACACTCCATTTACGGGTTCTGAGCGAAATGCGGAAACGTGATTGAGTTCTCAGCGTCTGCTTAATCTATTGATATTATCCTTATTATCATAAACTTTCTTTATTATTGCTATTGTTAAGATCATTCATATCATCATCATTATAATCATTCTTACTATAGTGAGAATTATGATTCCTATTGTTGTTATTTTTATATTGTGGTTATTATCATTATCACTTTCATTATTCGCGCCTCAGACGAAGCTTCTTTCTCACAAACAGTTCATTATTGATGTTATTTTATCATAATAATGATAACATTGATGATGAGGATGATAATGATGATAAGGATATAGATTATTATTGTCATTATTGCTATTGTCACTGTTGTTCATACTGTCATTATCATTATCGTTACTGTTCTTATCATTATTGTTGATGTTATTATCATCATTTTTAAAAATTATTCCTGTAACCATTGTTATCATTGGTATAATTTCCGCAATAATCATCACTGTCATGTTAATAATCATTTCTCTCTCTCTTTCTCTCTCTGTCTCTCTCCCTCTCCCCTCCCCCCCTTCTCTCTCTCTCTCTCTCTCTCTCTCTCTCTTTCCCTCTGCCCCTCGCTCACCCACGCCCTCTGCTATTATCTCAAAAGAGAAAGGAGAAGACGAAAAAAAAATAATTCCTAAAAATGCAAACAAAATACCCAATCAGAAATCACAAGCATAACACAACATACAGTAGCTTAAACAATATATCTTTTCCATCTTACATATTAAAACAAAACCACACGAAAAAAAAAAAAAAAAAAAAAAAACACGCGGTCTCTTTGTAGACGAATATTTTTTTTTCTCTGAAAGTATATATAAACATAGAGTCATGTTCCTTATCTCCAATAGTATCAAATTTCTGAAGAATTTCTAAGGAAGGGACAACGGTTGAAGGCAACAGACACGGGTGTATCCGTCTGGCTTCACCTGTCTGGCTTTCAGGTTTCCAACATACACACGAACTCACATGCAGATATATCTGTCTGTTTGTCTGGTTGACTGTATGACTGTATGGATATATCTGTATCTATGTCTTTTTATTTGTCTATCTATCTATATCTATGGCTGTATTTATATTTTTTCCTGTTTATGTATTTATCTGTCTGTCTGTCTATTTACTTATCTATCTATCTCTATATCTAGCCATACGCAAGTAACACAAATGCACACGCATACACGTAAAAACAAATGTGTACATAAACAAACACACGTGTACAAACATACAAACGTACACTCACGCGCACACAACAATCCCTCAATATTTTGAGGACAGACTTTTTTTTTACCTAATCAGTTCATAATTTCCAGAAAAAAAATAGAAAGAAATGAGAAAGGGGAAGATAGGATAAGATAAGAGAGAGAGAGAGAGAGAGAGAGAGAGAGAGAGAGAGAGAGAGAGAGAGAGAGAGAGAGAGAGAGAGAGAGAGAGAGAGAGAGAGAGAGAGAGAGAGAGAGAGAGAGAGAGAGAGAGAGAGAGAGAGAGAGAGAGAGAGAGAGAGAGAGAGAGGAGAGAGAGAGAGAGAGAGAGAGAGAGAGAGAGAGAGAGAGAGAGAGAGAGAGAGAGAGAAAGAGAGAGAGAGAGAGAGAGAGAGAGAGAGAGAGAGAGAGAGAGAGAGAAAGAGGGGGAGGGGAAGCTAGAAGTATCTAAAGAGATAGCAATCATATCTAAAGTGTTAAAACAACAAAGAAATAGAAACAAGGCCCAGCTTCTATTCCAGTTCTATAATCGGACGGTGAAGGAAATTACCTCAGTATAATAAGTAAAGCAAATATCAATAATGATTACCAAGAATTGTAATAATAATAATATTGAGAAAATCATTCTAGATTAGTGCCCCCTAAAGGAAAACACGTGGTCCAAAAATCACCGTGAGAAGAAAACGGGGGACAGGCGAGGGACGGGAGGGAGGGGGGGGAGGATAAGGACAAAAAGTAAAGGATATATCCATATCTATCTAAGGAGTCTATCAACTAATCTGCATCCTTAGACCGAGGATGATAACAGCTATCGTGGGAAAGGCAATGAGAGAGAGAGAAAGAGAGCGAGAGAGAGAATAGAAATATGGGAGATGCCGTGAAGATAATGGGTAATAGAGGTTAAACGGAAAGCTTTATCTCTGCTGTTAAGAGAAGGGGAGTGGGTGAAGGGTGGAGGGGGTGGATGGAGGGAGGGAGGCAGGTGGGATATGAGGTTCAGCTGAGAGAGAGAGGGAGGGAGGGGGGGGGGGGACAGGTGGGTTCGATACAGCTGTTTCTTTTGTCTGGTGAAAGAGCTAGAGAGAGAGAGAGAGAGAGAGAGAGAGAGAGAGAGAGAGAGAGAGAGAGAGAGAGAGAGAGAGAGAGAGAGAGAGAGAGAGAGAGAGAGAGAGAGAGAGAGAGAGAGAGAGAGAGAGAGGGGGGGAGAGAGAGAGAGAGAGAGAGAGAGAGAGAGAGAGAGAGAGAGGGGGGGGGAGGGGGGGGGGGGGGGTGACAGGTGATAATCTAATCTACGATAAATGGATTTAATAACAAGGGCTGAAAAAATACAAAATATAAAAAAAGGCAGACGATACCAGGAAAACACAACAAACAAACAAAAAACACGGATTAGGCAGAAATACGAAATATAAATAGACGACCACACTAGTCTCCCCCCCTCCCCCTCAACCCCAACCTCCCCCTACCTCCACCACCACCCCACCTATTTATCCTCATAGAGTCTTTGTCCACATGGATTGAGCGGAAAGGGGGGACCATAAAAGGGGGGAGGGGGCTATGGCAGGGGAGGAGGGGGGCTATGACAGGGGGAGGGGGCTATGGCGGGAGGAGGGGGCTATGGCAGGGGAGGAGGGGGGGCTATGGTGGGTGAGGAGGGGGGCTTATGGCGGGTGAGAAAGGGGGCTATGACAGGGGGAGGGGGCTATGACAGGGGGAGGGGGTATGGCAGGGGAGGAGGGGGGCTATGACAGGGGGAGGGGGCTATGACGGGGGGAAGGGTGACTATGGCAGGGGAGGTGGGGGGGGCTATGACAGGGGGAAGGGGGCTATGGCAGGGTGGAGGGGGCTATGACAGGGGAGGTGAGGGGTTATGACAGGGGAGGATGACGGGTATGACAGGGGGGAGGGGGCTATGACAGGAAACGAGGGGGCTATGGCAGGGGAGGATGGACGCTATGACAGGGGAGGTGGGGGGGGGCTATGACAGGGGAGGAAGACGGGTATGACAGGGGGGAGGGGGCTATGACAGGAAAGGAGGGGACTATGGCAGGGGAGGATGGATGCTATGACAGGGGAGGTGGGGGGCTATGACAAGAAAGAGGAAGAAGAGGAAGTGTTTGCCATGACAGGGGTGATATTAGGAGGGAAGAGGGAATAAAGGACGGGAGCTAAAGCGGAGGCAGAGAGGGGGTGGGGTGGGGGGTATAAGGGGACTGTGGACGAAGAAGAGGGGGGATAAGCAGAGAAGGAGAGGGGGGGGGGATAAGCAGCTTTGTAAGGATATTTACAAGTCTGAGCGTCTGTGGGGTAGTCCGGATATTACCGGGTCTGTACTTAGAAGCCACGGGAGCGTCAGAAGGTGTGAGAGAGAGAGAGAGAGAGAGAGAGAGAGAGAGAGAGAGAGAGAGAGAGAGAGAGAGAGAGAGAGAGAGAGAGAGAGAGAGAGAGAGAGAGATAGGAGGGAGAGATAGAGAGAGAGAGAGGGGGGGGGGGGAGAAAGACAGACAGAGAGAGATAGGGGGGAGAAAGACTGGAGAGAGAGAGATGGGGGGGAGAGAAAGACCGACAGAGAGAGATAGGGGGGAGAAAGACTGAGAAAGGGGAGATAGGGGGTGGGGGGAGACAGAGAGATAGAGATAGGGGGAAGAAAGACACAGAGAGAGAGATGGGGGGGGGGGAGAAAGACAGACAGAGAGAGATAGGGGGGGAGAAAGACAGAGAGAGAGAGATGGGGGGGGGGGGGAGAAAGACTGAGAGAGAGAGATGGGGGGGAGAAAGACAGACAGAGAGAGATAGGGGGGGGGAGAAAGACTGAGAGAGAGAGATGGGGGGGAAGACAGAGAGATAAAGATAGGGAGGAGAAAGATGGAGAGGACGGGGGGAGGGAGAGAAAAATGGAGAGAGAGGAAGAGAGGAAGGGAAGGGAGGGGGGGGGAGGAGAGAGGGAGGGGGAAGGAAGAGAGGGAGGGAGGGAGGGAGAGACTGAGAGATTGTAAGAGTGAGAAGGAGAGAGTGAGAGAGGGAGAGAGAGAAAGAGAAGGGGAGAGAGAAAAGGAGTGAGAGAGAGAGAGAGAGAGAGAGAGAGAGAGAGAGAGAGAGAGAGAGAGAGAGAGAGAGAGAGAGAGAGAGAGAGAGAGAGAGAGAGAGAGAATATGAAAAGGAAAGAAAGAGAGAGAGAGAGAAAGAAAGAGAGAAAGCTGAAAAGAAAGATAAAGATAGAAAGAAATAGGTAGAAATAGAAAAGGCTACAAAGGAAAATAAAGAAAGGGAGAAAGAGAAAAACCACGAGAAATAGAAAGACCAAGAGAAATATAAAAAAATAGATGAAGAAGAAAAAGAGATACTACACATCCGAATGCATCTTTGTGTCTGTGTGCATGTGTACGTACAACTCCTCGCAGGGTGTATATATACGTTTAAAATCCAGCCCTAAATTATGGCCGTGCACACACAAAGATTCACAAATCCAAGAGGACCTTACTCCCCCCACCTCACCCCCCATCTCGTCCGTCCAGGGCCCCCCCCCCCATCCCTTCCTTCCACCTCTTACCTATGCCATCTCCCGCCCACTCCTGTTCTCACGCCCACACTTGAGAGGGAGTGTCAGGCATCGCCCATTCCCTTTTCTTTTTCCTTCTCTTTCTCTACTCTCTCTCTCTCTCTCTCTCTCTCTCTCTCTCTCTCTCTCTCTCTCTCTCTCTCTTTTTCTTTCTTTCTCTTCGTCCCAGACACTAGAGAGAAGCTGCAAAAATTGGTAAGTAGATAAACAGTGAGATAAATCCTAAAAGAATGAGAGAGAGAGAGAGAGAGAGAGAGAGAGAGAGAGAGAGAGAGAGAGAGAGAGAGAGAGAGAGAGAGAGAGAGAGAGATAGAGACAGACAGAGAGAGAGAGACAGAAGAACAGTCAAAAGTAGAGAAAAAGTAACGAGAAATAAACGAAGAAAAAGTAAGCAATAAACGAAGACATAACCAGTAAACCAAACACACAGACAAGCAAACAAGAACAAAAAAACAAACAAACAAGAACAAAAAGACAAAGACAGACACAAACACACCAAAGAGCAAAGGACTAAACACAGAAGTAGACAAGAGTTAACATCAACAATGCAGTTTTGCATATACGAACAAGACTATTCACACCCGCCCTTGCCCTTGCAACCAAAAAAAATATATATACTGCAAAGAGATCGAGCAGCAACAACCTTCCTTTTGCGAAAGGAACTTGCATTATTTGATAAATAAATTTGCTTTTTGAGATGACAGCCTTAGATAGAGGGAAGATATACAAGACTTACACGAATTTTCAAAGCTGTTTATTATTTGGAATGAACTTCGAAGGGGGACAATGGACGAAGAAAATTGAATTCGAAAGAAGAGAAAAAGAAAATTGGCGATAAGCGGAGGGAATAAAAACAAACTGACAATTAAGCTGGCAAATAATTATGACAACCGAATACTATTTGCGTGGATAAATCAGATTCTCGTGGATGAGGGATATAATCAGTGTCTAATGAGAGAGGGAGAGGGAGAGGGAGAGAGAGAGGGAGCGAGAGAGAGAGAGAGAGAGAGAGAGAGAGAGAGAGAGAGAGAGAGAGAGAGAGAGAGAGAGAGAGAGAGAGAGAGAGAGAGAGAGAGAGAGGGGGGGGGGAGAAAGAGAAAAAGGTCTCTCTCTATATACATACATACATACATACATACACACACACACACGCACACACACACACAGAGAGAGAGAGAGAGAGAGAGAGAGAGAGAGAGAGAGAGAGAGAGAGAGAGAGAGAGAGAGAGAGAGAGAGAGAGAGAGAGAGAGAGAGAGAGAGAGAGAGAGAGAGAGAGAGAGAGAGAGAGAAAGAGGGAGAGAGAGAGAGAGAGAGAGAGAGAGAGAGAGAGAGAGAGAGAGAGAGAGAGAGAGAGAGAGAGAGAGAGAGAGAGAGAGAGAGAGAGAGAGAGAGAGAGAGAGAGAGAGAGAGAGAGAGAGAGAGAGAGAGAGAGAGAGAGAGAGAGAGAGAGAGGGAGAGAGAGACAGACAGAAAGACAGAGAGAGAAAGAGAGAAAGAAAGACAGAGAGAGAAAGAGAGAAAGAAAGACAGAGAGAGAAAGAGAGAAAGAAAGACAGAGAGAGAAAGAGGCCGTGAGACAAAGAGATATAAAAAAAGAAAGAGAATTTTAAAAAGCACTAAAAAAACAAATACACGAATGCAAAGATACATTCAGATCTCACTCCAGCTGGACATGCAAACACCAAAGTGAAAATTTACACACAGAATTCTTAAAATCTGACGATGAATTTAGATGCCAAAATTAGAAGAAAATATAAAAATAAATAAAAAGCAAAAACAGGGAGCCACAAGTACCCAGATCCCAAAAGATAATAAATATCAATTCCATTTTTTTTCCCGAGACCTCAAAACCGGAAATCCCAAATCAAAACAGAATCACCGTCAAAATCCAAACGAAAAGCAAACAAGACAAAGACACCGTTTCCGGCACAGCTGACCGCTTGCGAGCCCAGGTCACGCGGAGGTGTGGAAGCAGCTTGCTCTGAAACTGGATCTTCCTGGATGTGACCTCTTGACCTTGTCTGACCTGACGGGGAGGCTCGTGCCTTTCGAACGTGATTTGATTATATTTTTGATGTGAATATGAGACAGGGTGAGGCACTGGAAGACAGATAGATGGATGGATGGCGTTGGTATCATACACTCTCGTACGCACATACACAATAGCACAGAGGTATACACGCACGTGCTCACACGAAAACATGTATTTGGATCTGCATGTGTGTGTGTGTGTGTGGAGGGAGGGAGGGAGGGAGAGGTTGAGAGAGACAGTGAGAGAGAAGAAAATGAGACGCAAGGAGTTAGGGAGGGAGGGAGGGAGGGAGGGAGAGAGAGAGAGAGAGAGAGAGAGAGAGAGAGAGAGAGAGAGAGAGAGAGAGAGAGAGAGAGAGAGAGAGAGAGAGAGAGAGAGAGAGAGAGAGAGAGAGAGAGAGAGAGAGAGAGAGAGAGAGAGAGAGAGAGAGAGAGAGAGAGAGAGAGAGAGAGAGTATGAGAAGAATCTGAGACACAGCGAGTTTACTTTAACACTTCTATCTCACTCTTCCTCTATTCCTCCCCTTCTCCCCCACCTCCTTTCGCCACCCCCCCCCCCTTCCTTAAATGAATGGCTTCCTGACCCTCTCGCCTTACTTCCAAAGGTCGTCTTGGGTCACGGATGAGGAGGAGAGGGGGAAGTGGGGGAGGGGGTGGAGAGGGGATCAAAGACCGGGTGGAATAAGAGGAGAAACGAGGAAGAGGGGGAGAGGGGGGTACGAAAGGAAGAGGAAAGGAGGGGGAAGGGAGGGGATAGAATATGGTGTTGGAGAGGTGACTGGGGGAGAGGAGGAAGAGGATTAGATAAGGAAGATGGTGGGGGTGGGGGGGTACAAAGGGGGAGATAGAGAAGAGAATAGGATAAGGAGAGGAGGGACGAGGGTGGAGAGGGAGGGAGAACAGAAAGAGTAAGAGGAGGAGAGAGAGACGAAAATGGTAAGGAAGAAGGCTAGAATAAGAAGGGAGAAGAGGATAAAGGAGGGAAATAGAAAACAAAGGAAGACAGGAAATAAGGATGAAAATAATATAAAGAGGAAGAGAAAGGAAGAAAAAACTTAAATATGAAGAAAGAGAAAGGAAACGAGGATGAAAGAGGGAATCGGAGAGAAGGAGAAAGGAAAGAAAGGAAGAATAGTAGGAAGATAAAGAGAAAGAGAAGGGGGAGGGGAAGAGGAGGAGGAGGATGGGGAGTGAGAGAGGTTCAGGTTCAAATCAGGTTCGGTGCCTCTTGCTATTGTCTTACCGGGAGAGCAAATCTTAAGGGTCTTTTACCGAGCATTTATTCCTGCGATTTTTTTTATCACGTATTTATTTAATTGTTTTCTATCATGGGACGGGATTCTCACATACAACTTATAGTGAAGATGATAATGGTGGTGGTGCTATTGGTAATGGTGAGATTGTTATTGATAACGGTATTTACAGTGATATTATTATTAATGATAATGATAAGGATGGTTGTGATTATAACAGCAATAATTATGACAATGGTGATAGTGATAATGATAATAATTGTAATGATGATAATGATAATAATTGTAATGATGATAATGATAATAATGATGATAATAACGATGATGATAATAATGGTAATGGTAATAATGGTAATGATGATAATGATAATAATGGTAATGGTGATAACGACAACGATAACAATGATAATGACAATTATAATTATAATAATGATAATCATCGTCATCATCATTATGAAATAAGTATAAGTACAGTAACCATATTGCTATCGTTATTATCATTATCAATTCATGCTAATATGAAAGGCAATGATGGCAGAAACGTTATTAATAATGACGAAGATTCTGATTATGTCAGTAATGATGATAAAACAATAACAATCATTTCAGAATCATGGTCAAATTATGATATCGTAGGTTATTAATAATAATGACAGCAGCTTTCACTCCCGCATATAATCATTCAATCAATATATCTACTGTAAAATAGACGACCGCAATGTGGCAGCAGCAGTTAAGGCTCAAAGTCTTATTAATGAGCATGACGTCGGGACCCTTAATTACACCAGTGGCATCCGGTAGTGTCATCATCAAGACCTCAGGCAGTGTTGCCACATCTACACGTTTCTCTAATTATTCGAGCGCGTTTTGGTTTTGGAGAAAAATGACACTTGAGAGTTTAATGGAGTCTTTGTAATGCGATAGTGACAATTAAAGGAAAGGGTATATGTGTGTGGTATTAGTCTGTCCTTTGGTGAAATAGTTTTGGTAGGGTTAGATTATAACCAGGTCAGGAATTAAGTGGTTAATCTCTCTCTCTCTCTCTCTCTCTTTCTCTCCCTCTCTCTCCCTCCCTCTCTCTCTCTCTCTCTCTCTCTCTCTCTCTCTCTCTCTCTCTCTCTCTCTCTCTCTCTCTCTCTCTCTCTCTCTCTCTCTCTCTCTCTCTCTCTCTTCCTTCCTCCCTACCTTTCACTCTGTTTGTGTCTCTCTCTCTCTCTCTATCCCTCCTTCTTTCTCTGTCTCTCTGGCGTCTTTCTTCCTCCCTTCCCCTCCCACACCCACCAAAACACCTACTTACCCTCTTCCTCCCTTCTCTGCTTCCCTTTTCTTATTATCTATCCCATTCCTCTTTTTTCGTTTCTTTCCCTCTATCCCTACCTCCCGACATCTCCCACTCACTCTTCTTCCCTCCATCCCATCGCCCTCGCTCTCTCCCTCCCCACGCCCTCCCTCTCTCCCTCCTCCCGCCCTTCCTTCCCTCCATCCCACCCATCCTCCCTCCCATCCCCCTCCCTCTCTCCCTCCCTCTCTCCCGCCCTTCCTTCCCTCCTTCCCCCCATCCTCCCTCCCATCGCCCTCCTCCTCTCCCTCCTCTCGCCCTTCCTTCCACACACCCATCCTCCCTCCCACCCTCCCTCCCTTATTCTTTTCCTTCCACACACCCACCCTCCCTCTCTCACTCCCCACGCCCTCCTTCCCGCCCCTCCTCCCTCCTCCCGCCCTTCTTCCCACACACCCATCCAAACTCCCTCCCGCCCCTCCTCCCTCCCTCCCTCCCTTATTCTCTTCCTTCCACACACCCATCCTTCCTACGTGTGCTTACACAAGTACAGGTAGGTACAGCCCTGCTCTAGTGAATTGCTTATGTAACTGATAACGGCTAATCTGGGAATGAATGACAGGATTATCGCGTAACCGTCATCAGAAGAATCGCCACCTGGCCCAGATGGCCATGATTAAATAGATGTAGGAAGATGGAGACAGTGAAACAAAGAAGGTCAGAAGAGAGACAAATACAAGATATACATCCTTGGGCTGGAGAAAGAGAGAGAAAGACAGAGTGAGAGAGAGAGAGAGAGAGAGAGAGATTGAGAGAGAGAGAGAGAGAGAGAGAGAGAAAGAAAGAGAGAAAGAAAGAAAAAGAAAGAGAGAGAGAGAGAGAGAAAAGAAAGA
>BOPN01006890.1:65000-68478 GCA_017312705.2 Penaeus japonicus
GATATAGTCGTAATGATAATGATAATAGTAAAAACAATTAGATAATACAAAAAATTATACTGATATTGATCACGATTTTAATACTGTTGAGAATAATAAATGATGATGATATAAAATTATATCAACAATAACAAGAAAAACAGTAAGCACTAAAACAATAATGATAAAAACAACAAAGATAATGATAGTAACAACAAAGATAATTATGATTGAAATTATTAAAATATTGGTAATAATGATAATGATATTGCAAGTGATAAAGATGATAATGATGATAATAATAGCGATGATCATGGTAATGATATAATTAACAATGATAATAGAAATATTGATAAAAGTCGCAATTATGATAATAACAATAGCAACAATGATAATTATAATGATAAGAATAGATATGATGATAAGAATTAAGACAAAAGATGATGATAATAACAATAAAGAAAAAATAATGATGGTAATGATAATGATAATGATAATCATTGATAACGATGATGATAGTAATAATAAAAATGATGATAATAATTATGTCCAGGTGTTCATTTTCAAGTGTAAATGAAAACGGAAAAAATAGAACACCTGACAACCATGCGTTGCCATGGAAACGTAAGCTACTTCTAGCAACCGTAGGGTATTGCGCGTGCGCGTGACAATCAGGCAAGTGGGCACGAGTCACGGCCGGTCACGACGACACTGGCTACTCACAAAGAGACAATAGAAAACGCGGCGACTTCTTGAGAACCGGACAAGAAATTGCCCGAAAATTATTGCTGACGGACGACCTGCACTTGCATCCCCGTCACCGCATAGCCTCAAAGTCTTAGCCCTATATACAAGATAAGTAGAAACAACAAACAAACTCAAAAAAGTGAGTAATCCCGCAATATTCAGATTAAAATAGAAAATGAATAGCTGGCTAGTGAGTGATCGACGGAGGCGAGGGAATTAAACTTTGAAAAATCTACTTAAATATAGATAAACTCGTATATATATATTTCGTAATATAATAAATCAATGTTTAGTTGCATCAATAAACTAAATTGTTACTCTCCCTGTGTCTAAGTGCCCTAAAAAGATAGTAATAATATAATAGAAATTTGAATAACAAATATAATTTAAATAGAATTATGCTAGAATATAGATTGAGTTAATCACTAATTAATAACTTATAATGTGAATGAACTAATAAATTGTCAGCTCTTATCAAGAATGATAAAATTAACCGGGAACACAAATAAGTTATAAAAGGTGAAAACTATTTAAATATACGTAACAATTATAAGAATTACCATACTTCAACATGAATCCTGATGCTTACACTAATCTTTGATAAGAACTTTGACAAATAATAATCATTACAATGATAATAACGATGAAGATAATAGTGATAATGATAAGGATAACAATAACGATGTCAATAATGATGATGATGATAATAATGATAATACAAAAGTAATACTAATAACAACAATAACAGGAATGATGAATATTATATTAAGGATGATAACGATAACAGTACTAATGGTGATGATAATCGTAAAATGATATTAATGATATTGATAATGATAACAACAACAATGATGATAAGAATCTAAAATGATCAGACATACCAATACAATGATAACAATAATGATAATAATGCGAAGCAATTATACTGATAATATTTGTTATCAGCATTTTTATCATACTCTTTATTTGTCCTATCACTATTACGATTACTACTACTATTACTACTATTGTCTTTGTTAATTTTATTATTATTTTTGCTGTTGTTGTTATCATTATTATCACTGTCATCATCATTATTTTTTCTATCATCAGTATTATTATCTTTATTCTACTTTTATTATCGTTATTAAAAAAAAGATTCATAATGGTAATAAGAATGATAATGATAATGAAACTGATAAAAGTGATAATAATAATGATGATAATGATAATAATGATAATAAGTATAATGATAATAATAATGATTATGATAATGATGATCATCCTTATCATCATAACCATTACAATTATTCTTATCACCGATACTACTATCATTAAAGTCATTACTATCATTATCATCATTATAACAATAACAAAAACATTCATTATAATAATAATAATAATAATAATAATAATCCATATTGTTGCGCGGTATTACCAATTCAGTCCGGAAACGAAGGACAAAAAAATGTCTTCTTCATGATTCAAGACAAAGGTTTTTCTCTTCGTTGGTACCAGTTACCTCTTTTTTGGGGTTAATTAGTTTGATATAAAGGAAATGCGTTTGATAAAAGAGAGATGGCGAAGATAATGGGGCGTCGGTATATGGTTTGTGTGTCTGTTTCCGTGTCTGTCTGTCTGTCTGTCTGCGTGTCTGTCTGTCTGCGTGTCTGTCTGTCTGTCTGTCTGTTTTGTTTGTCTGTATGTATGTCTCTTTTTCTCTTTCTTTGCCTCTCTTTCTCGTTCTTTGTCTCTCTTTCTTTATTTCTTTCACTCCGCCTTTCTTTCATTCTCTCTCTCTCTCTCTCTCTCTCTCTTTCTGTCTGTTTCTCTGTCTTTCTCTCTTTCTCTCTCCTCGCCTGTATGTGTCTGTGTACGTTTATATGATGTGTTTGCTTCTGTGTGTGTGTGTGTGTGTGTGTGTGTGTGTGTGTGTGTGTGTGTGTGTGTGTGTGTGTGTGTGTTTGATGATGTTCCTTCGCATTATGAAATAACATTCTCAACATATCTCTTTGTTTCTTCCACAACGAGATATTTCCCTTTCAGATCTAGTTCCTCCAGTGTTTCCACGTGCGAACACCCTACCCTCCCCCTGAATAATTTCTCTCCCAGAGTCGATGGTATCTTAAAGCATAAATATTCCCTTGTAATTTGCTGTTGTAAATATACGTTTGTTGTATATCATTCTTAACACACTTATTGATCTGTCTTTGATTATCTCATTTTTTTGTTTTTTTTTTATCTGCTTGCATGTTGTCTTTGTTTTTGTTCTTGTTTTGCTTCTTGTCTTTGTTCTAATTCCTGTTCGTCTTCTTGTTCTTTTCGTTCTTATCATTGTTCTTTTATCTTATTCTTATTCTTCTCGTGTTTTGCTTTTATGGTATTATATCTTAGAGTATTAAATTTGTTTCTCTCCTAAGAGTATTCTCTATCTTAACTAGATCGGAATATCTTGTTCGCTTGCGCACGGCTTGCAATCACTGCTATTGTTTCCTGAGAACATAACCGACTGAATATTCGGCAATTTTGTTGCATGGTTTCTCTTTGTTTCCTTTGGCGTATTGCAATCTTTCTTCGAGTGTTGGGCGTGCATATGAATCTATGTCTGGCTGTCTGTTTGTCTGTCTTTCTCTGTCTCTGTCTTTCTCTGTCTCTGTTTTTCTCTGTCTCTTTCTCTCTCTCTCTCTCTCTCTCTCTCTCTCTCTCTCTCTCTCTCTCTCTCTCTCTCTTTCTCTCTCTCTTTCTCTCTCTCTCTCTCTCTCTCTTTCTTTCT
>BOPN01006891.1:5000-7500 GCA_017312705.2 Penaeus japonicus
GGGGAAGGGAAAAGAGAGTGAGAGTTAGAGAAAGAAAAAAATGAACAAGGAAGAGAGAAAGAGGGAAAGAGGAGGGAGTTGGGAAAGGGAGGAGAGAGAAGAGAGTGAGAGTTAGAGAAAGAAAGAAAAAAATGAACGAGGAAGAGAGAAAAAGAGAGAGAGAGAGAGAGAGGGGGGGGGGGGGCTATATGGTAGCATATTATTAACGATGTTCCCTCACTTTAGACATCTTTTGTTCGACTTGCCTTTGAAGTGTCGTAGTCTACGTTTAGTGTTATTTACTAATTTATAGATCATAGATATGTTGCATATAGTTGTTTTTTAATCATCAATATCGTCGTTGTCGTGGTCATCATCATCATCATCATCATTATCACCACCATCACCACCATCCTCATCACCATCATATCGTTACTATTACAGTCGTTATTGATACTAACATAGTATTTAGGTCAATTCCACCATTATAATCATTTTCATTATCATTATCGCGCTTTATGGCAGTTAGTTCCCAACCAATTTCCTTGTTCTGTTTCGAAAAAAAAAATGGAACAGTTATTTGAAACAGTTTCATGAAGTTAATTTCGTTCATGAAATCATCTGTCGAAAATATGTCCGGAGTCACTTGGATCGATCCCGGAGGCAACATTGTAATAGGTTTATTTATTTTGTTCTTTGTATTTCTTATATTCTCTGGTTGTTCTTTCCTCTTTTCGTTTTATCTGGTATATGTTTTCGTTTTCTTGTCTCTTTTTTTGCTATTTCTCTCCTCTCACTCTCTCTTTCTCAATCTCTCTCCTTATCCCTCTCCCACTACCACTCCAGGAGAGAGAGAGAGGGGGGGAAGAGAGCAGGAGGAAGGAGAGAGAGAGGGAAGGAAGGAGAGAGAGAGATTATTATTTAATCAATTTATTACGCCTATTGGCGGCAGACCTAGTAACATTAATTAATATATATATATATATATATATATATATATATATATGTGTATATATATATATATATATATATGTGTATATATATATATATATATATATATATATATATATATATATATATATATATATATATATATGTATATAGAAAGAGAGAAAGAGAGAAAAGAGAGAACGAGAACGAGAGAGAAAGAATGAAAGAAAGAGAGAGAAAATTTCAGAAGAGTTAAAAAGAGACTCAAAAATGGTGGCAGCGTCCCTTCTCCCCTTCTCTGAGTGAACGTTATTATCCAAGGATCTTTGCTATTATTTATTGATTTATCGCCACTTCCGGTGAAAATAACTACCGGAGGATATATGCTGTTGGCAGAAGTGTTGTCACTGGAACTGTGTCGGTGTTATTGCCGTTTCTGTTACTTTGGTTCGAGGGGTGGAGGCTCTGACGAATTTTGTGCTTTTATCATTACCATCATCATCAGCAGCACAACTTTTAGAATTGTTTTTTATTCTACATCATAAAAAAAATGAATATCAGGAGCATTATTTCTACTGTTGATTGTCATACGTGCTGTTATTACTATTACTATCATCGCTATTAACATGATCAGAAATATAAAAATCAGTGTTTTTACTCATATAAAACTTCCCATCATATCTACATCATTACCGTCGGTTCTTAAACCATATTTACGTCTTTGTTATATTTTTTTTACGTTAACTTACATTGATATCACTGTAATAGGTATTACCTACGTCATCATTACCAGTGTCCATGGCCACTGATAACACGAACACCAACCTCGTTGATGTTATTGCTTTCGTCATGTTTGCAGTTGTATAATTCTGACATGTTGCAACATGCAGCGTCATTAGCGCAAGAATATTATCGACGGTGTCATGCTGCGGCAGTCGTTATCGTTATCATCAGCTGCTGCAGTAGTGTTTCAGATTGGCTACTGTGCTTATCATCGCCATCACGGCTGAGGTCGCCTGTTGGACCTCATGACGGATAAACTACTTTTTTTTTCTTTCTTTCTTTTTGTCGATTCTTTTCTTGAGAAAAGTATGAGATTTGGTATGGTTTGGACTGTCATGGGGACTTTTGGTCTTTCTTCGTACTACTCTGTTTGTCTGTTTGGCTGACTGTCACTGTTTGTTTGTATCTGTACATTTCTTTGTTTATTTGTCTCTGCTTGTCTGTTTCTACCTGATCGTCTGTGCATTTGTCTTTTTCTTTGTCAGTACGTCTGCATCTCTCTCTCTCTCTCTCTCTCAACCAGAGTATCTATATACATCTCCATCCATATCTCCACTTACATCACCCCCCCCCCCTCTGCAATAAAGCGATAACTCAAGAGAAAGGTCAAAGCATACATCTATATACATTAAAGCCCCAAGCAAGGTCACTGACTCTCTTAGACGCTAAAGGTAGCTGGTTTTCATAACACTGACATTTATGATTGGCAAAGTCTGCAATTACGATAAGTTCAAAGACGCATAACGCCTTTCATTTTACTTATCTATGCATTCATCATTATTACTTTTCATACCATTATCGTTGTCGT
>BOPN01006891.1:62211-64711 GCA_017312705.2 Penaeus japonicus
CTGGATGTTGGATGCTGGATGCTGGATTCTGGAGGGTGGATGCTGGATGTTGGATGCTGGATGTTAGATGCTGGATGTTGGATGATGGATGCTGGAAGCTGAGTGCTGGCTGTTGGATGCTGGGTGTTGGATGCTGGGTGTTGGATGCTGGATGCTGGATGTTGGATGATGGATGCTGGAAGCTGAGTGCTGGCTGTTGGATGCTGGGTGTTGGATGCTGGGTGTTGGATGCTGGGTGTTGGATGCTGGATGCTGGATGTTGGATGATGGATGATGGATGTTGGATGAAGGATTGTGGATGATGGATGCTGAATGATGGATGCTGGATGTTGAATGCTGGATGTTAGATTCTGGATGCTGGATGTTGGATGTTGGATGCTGGATGCTGAATGATGGATGATGGATGCTGAGTGCTGGATGCTGGATGTTGGATGCTGGATGATGGATGCTGAGTGCTGGATGCTGGATGCTGCGGGTTAGTGTTGTTGTTGTTGTTGTGGTGTGCTGGTTGTGTCTGTGTGGGTTGGTTGTTGAGTTTTCTATTGTCGTTCTATTGTGTGTGTTTTTGTCTGTCTGATTCTCTGTCTCTCTATCTCTCACTTTCTTTCTCTTTCTCTCTCTCTATCTCTATCTATCTATCTTTCTCTTTCTCTCTCACTCTCTCTCTCTCTCACTTACTCTGAGTGTGTGTGTGTGTGTGTGCGTATGTGTGTATGCGTGTAAGTGTATCTGTGTGTGTTTGTTTATTAATAGATATACCTGGAACTTATTAATAAGTATATATGAATTATCACATCAATGAACATAGTATCAATGATAATGAATTTGATAATGATAATGATAAGTATAAAGACACTACTTACGTTTTACAAAAAAACGTTTTCCATTGCATTTGTTCTGGCAATGAAAACAAAGCAAAAGTTCCCAATTTGGCGGGAAAAAAAGGACACTTTCGGAACAAAGACAAAGAAATAGAAGCTAACACTTAATCATCCATTATCTTTTTCTTTTCTTTCATTCTTTCCTTTTTTGCTACTTCTTCTCTTCTCCCGACTCTTAAGAAGCCCAAAACGTGACAATGAGAAACATAGGTTGAGAAAAACTCGCTCACGGTCGAAAAGAAAACGGAGGGGAGAAGAACAGAAAACGAAGACAAATGACGATTTTATCAGCGAGATTATGATAGTTCTGAAGTGATTTATAAGTTTTTTTCTTTCTTTCTTTCTTTCATTCCTTCTTTTCCTTTTTGTTTTCTTTTGAAAGGAGAGTGATGTATCCTTAGGCGACAGCTTTCACCCTTCACCCCGGCTGTCTGTTGTAGCCACCATGTTGCGTCTCTGTGTTGACCCTTCCGTGACCTCGTAATGAGTGGTCACGTGACACGATTTGAAAACAAAAGAGGTGGGGAAAAATGAGAGAAAAAAAGATAATGCACTTCTAACGGGTATATATATCTCCTTTCAGGAAGAAAATTTCCAGTAAATGTTCCGAATAATGGACTTTCTCAATAACCTAGAAATCAAGAGCATTTAGGTATCCGCGGATTCCTTGTACGAACGCAGCACCGGATCGCCGTCTGCATCATTTCTCGTAGGCAAACGGGGTGACCATTATCTCTTCATCTGCCGCGGAAGACTATTATCCAATACCCGACATTACCGGGTATTATTCCCAGTCTTGGATATTATCTCGCCTTATTATCCAGCCGAAAAAAGACAATGGACGACATGGAGAGGCCAGTCAGCGAAGTTCTTTTGTTTTGGCGGAATTCTGATGTTTACGCGCGGTAATGACGTCACCGGCGTTTCTCTAAGCTGAATCCGGGATACAGCTTGGCGCTATCTCATCTTCTCCGCCGCCAAAATAAATGCCATAAATGTCTCTGTTTACGGAAAAGGCGCCTTTAGGGGAAAAGATATTGTCTTGGACGGTAGGATGTGACTAATGGAAAGAAAAGAGAAGGAAATCAGAAGAGAAAAGGGATGAAGAATGAAGAAAAGGAAAGTTGGGAGAGAAAATTGGGAGAGAACGAGTCACAGTCCATTAATCTTTAAGTTTAATCATAAACATCAATTATTTTATCATAGAAATTAAACAAACAAACACAGTCGGCGGGTGACAAGAATTTTAACTCCGATTGTATCCTTTTTATGCTATCATCATTCTTTTTATGTCTAATTTCTTCATTTCATTTATTTTCCCTTTTTTCATAATAGTAATCTTTTCTTATTTCATTGTTTAGGGAATTCATTTTCTTAACGTTTCTATGATAATCTTAGAGATCTAGTCATGAGAGACCTTGTCTTTTCTATCTTTTAACTTGGTTAGTCTAATTCCTTCTTCCTTTATCTATCTATCTGTATTTCTATCTGTTAATCTGTCTATCTATCCATATAAATATATATATATATATATATATATATATATATATATATATATATATATATATATATATATATATATATACATATTTATTTATATGGATAGATAGACATATATA
>BOPN01006892.1:0-5000 GCA_017312705.2 Penaeus japonicus
CTCTCTCTCTCTCTCTCTCTCTCTCTCTCTCTCTCTCTCTCTCTCTCTCTCTCTCTCTCTCTCTCTCTCTCTCTCTCTCTATATATATATATATATATATATATATATATATGTACATACACACATATGTGTGTGTGTATTTTTTCTGAGAAATGTCAACTAATTTCATTAGATTATCATAGCCTTTATCATAACTGATTTTGCTGATATGAATATTGTTATTGCCATAATATTAATCACTATTGTTATTATCATCATTATCGATGTAATCACTACGAACGTTATGATTATTAGTATAGGTATTAATACATTAATCTTATTGTAAACATGATTACTCTTATTAACATTACCAATGTTATTGGTAACGTTCTTGTTGAAGATATTAACTATCGTTGTCACTGTCATCATTCTTGTTCTTGCTATTATCATCATTGGTGATATGATAATTATTACTGTCATGATTATACTCATCATCAACACAATTATCACTATTATTATCATTATCATTCGTAACTCTGTATGTCCTAAAATTGATAACGAGGATAACATTACCATTACATTTCATTTTCATAAGTATCTTTCTCGTTTTGGCAACTTCAACAATTTCGAAATTTCTTACTCATTTCATGGATTTCGAAATGGTCATTTTGGCGAAAGTAGCGCCAGTGAAATGCTGTGGCGAACGTTTCGTTACGCTTCTAACGTCCTGTGATTTTGGAATGAAATGGGAACCCTCTTCCCTTACCCCCCCTCTCTCTCTCTCTATCTATCTCTTCTCCCTCCTCTCTCTCTCTCTCTCTCTCTCTCTCTCTCTCTCTCTCTCAGAGTTTAGAGCCAGCGATCTCACAGAGCAGACGTGTTTTTGTCCTCTCTCGTGACCTAGTGACCTGACCTTAGGTGACCTGATAATCCTGACAATTAGATCTTACGAATCTATCAGATAGATTGTGAGCCAGTGAGTGACGCTTTGTCTACATAAGTGCCATGGTGATTACAATTTCTATAGTGATAAAGTGATAGAAAGTGAGTGAAATTCGCACCGGAGTTGATCACAGCTTTAGCGTGCGAGCTGGTTTTTGGACCGGAGCGTCTGTTTGATAACGCCCCTTGTCAACAAAGTGAGGTCGGGGAGTGACCGCTAGGGTCAATCCCAATCAAATAGAGGGATAGCAATACAACCAAAACAACAGCATACCCTGAGCGTTCACCTGTGTTGACCTCTTGTTGCATTTACCATCACTGCGCCGATGGCCGATGGTCAAATCATCAAGAGGCAGCGATCCTGAGACTCCTGGACCTTCGAAGGACCTGCTCCTTAGCTAGAAACTGGTAAAATATCATCTTATGGCCAGTTTACTCGTGCTACTGAAGTCACCCAGTACAACACATGGGCTGAAATGTCTAGCCCACCCATGACTTAGGCCTGCAACGCAAAGGCATAAATTAATGGCTTATATCGTGACCTCTATCGTTAGACAGATGTTTCTGCTTTTTGTTTTATTTTTAAAATCATATGAATATATATATGCATATATGAATTTATATGTGTGCGTTTGTTTGTGTGTGTGTGTGTGTGTGTGTGTGTGTGTGTGTGTGTGTGTGTGTGTGTGTGTGTGTGTGTGTGCGTGTATATGTGTGTGTGTTTGCATGCGTGTGCATTGTGAGTGTGTGTGTGCATGTGTGCAATAGTCAAATTATGACTGCTTGATCAATGATACCTGCTTAGTCCAAGACAGAATTATGACAAAATAATCTGGGAAATATCAAAATTCTTGTAAACATTTATATCTCATTCTGCATATCTTTATGGAAGGGGCAGTGACAATTCTAATTTTTTGGCTAAAATATATTCTGATATCTTATACTTGTAATCTGATAAATAGTTTTGATGACATCAATGTCTATCATATGGCAAAAATATATTTTGGAGGAAAAGTGCAGAGAGCTTTGATGCTGTATTAACAGGCCCTCCATCTCACTCTTCCCCTCCCAATGCTAGGCATGGAGGGGGGGGCATAGAGAGATGAATCACTTTCAAAATTCCCTCCCTCTCATTCAATCTTTTTACTGTCTTTTTTTCATTCATTCAGACTGACTGTTGTGTTCTCTCTTCCTCTCATTCATTCATCCTCTATCTCTCCTTTTTCCTATCTCTGTCTCTCATCCATTTAATCTCTGTCTCCCACATTTTTCTCTCTCTTCTATCCATTCAGTCTGTCTCTCTATATTTCTTTATTTCTTTCTTTCATTCTTTCTCATACCTCTATCCATCTGTCTGACACAAACCATCAAGCAGCATCCTTGCTGGGTCATATAAATTTTCTGGCTTAAACTGACAGGATTTCACCTTAATCTTGCTCTGTTCTTCTTCTAAATCTCTACCATCCTTCATAGGAAAGATAAAAAAAAAAAAAAAAAAATCAAGTAAATCTGATGAAGCATCATCTTATTCCATAACTTCTCTGAAGCTATCAAGGCTTCCAGCTTTTTCTGACCCTTACAGGTGAGTTATGTGAAAACTACTATACCAAATTAATTTGCTGATAAGAATTATCAAGTGATAACAAAGAATTGTTTTTGGTAGAATAAAAACAAGATTGACCATCACCTTTAAAGATCAGGATACAATTAAAAGACTATCCATAATATTCCAATAGCCTTACAAAGAGAAAAAAAAAAAAAACTATAGTCTCACCAGTGAGGCGCAACTCATGATTTTATGAAAAAGTACACATATCAAAATCAATATGAATCAAAATAACTCATTATAAAGATAATTCTCAGACTATGTGTGTGTGGCTCTTTGTTTGTGTGTGTGTGTTTGTGAAACTCTATGCTTCTGTGTGTGCCTGTGTGTATGCATATGTGTGTGCCTGTGCCTGTGTGTGTTTGCCTGTGTGTGTGTGTGTGTGTGTGTGTGTGTGTGTGTGTGTGTGTGTGTGTGTGTGTGTGTGTGTGTGTGTGGGTGTGTGTGTAGACCCGGCTAATATTTTCTTGTTGAATCCATTAAACGTTTATACACTAATCGGCCGACAGCATCTGAGAAGGCGGTTAGTATAGAAATAGGATGATGATTTTGCACTTCATTCGTTTTTTAACACCCTAATAGATTAGAATAATTTTTACCATCTCGAGCTATTCGAAGAAAATGCCGCCACCAGAGAAAACGAACATCTAAAGTCTAGGCG
This sequence comes from Penaeus japonicus, assembly GCA_017312705.2. Classification (NCBI taxonomy): domain Eukaryota; kingdom Metazoa; phylum Arthropoda; class Malacostraca; order Decapoda; family Penaeidae; genus Penaeus; species Penaeus japonicus. The sequence goes on from BOPN01006892.1 coordinate 3,189, forward strand.
CTCACGTGCTTCCGACTAAAGCGAGAGCGACCCAGGCGGCAGCTCGGCGTCCGCCTCTCAGAGCGGCTCCGGAGGTCGAGCGACCGCGACGCCGCGCCGCCCGCCCCGCCCCGGCCGCTCCGACCATCCGAGTTCGTGCAGGCGGGCAGCCAGGAGAGGTAGGCGCATGTCTGCTGTTTGTTGCGGTCTTACTTTTGTAATCATTTTGTTGGAGGGGAGGGAGTTGTGCCTATTCTTATTTTAGATTTTGTTGTTGTTGTCGTTGCTGTAAGCCACCAGCTGGCACTAGTTATAACCAGCTTGCTGGCCACAGTTGTAGGTCGGAGGATAAGAGGTCAGAGCGGTTCGCTCTAGTCTGTCTGTCTGACCTCTCTGTCCTGATCTGGGTGTGTGTGATCCTTACGTACCAATCTTTAGTCACTTTCTACGCCTCGGGCCTTCCATTAACAAACACAGCTGCCTAGAGAAACTATTGTTCCGAGGCGGAAACGAACACAGGTGACAGGAAGCGTCAGGCCAAAACACACTGCCATCGATATTGCATTGAATTAAGTAGACATACAAGATCAATGTCTTGGGTCACATAAAATCAGTATCAGTGCCTTACAGTTGCTGGTGGTGTTAGCATCAGTTTCATGTTTTTATTTCCATTGTTTATTTTAGCTATAATAGCTATTGTTTACTGTCGATTGTTTGTTTCGTTTTTTATGATTACATTTATTCATAATTCTAGTATATTCCCAAAGATCGTGCATAGCACATACACACACACACACACACACTCTCTCTCTCTCTCTCTCTCTCTCACACACACACACACACACACACACACGCACACCCACACACACACACACACAAACACACACACGCACACATACATACACATAAACACTTTGAGGTATTTGCGTACACATACACATTTATGTGTACTGCTTATGTTTTCCTATAAACGGAAGCATGAGTCTACCCAGCACGTACTCATATTCACATGAAACACACAACAAGGTAAAGATCCCTGTTATCAATATCTATATACTATTATTAGCATGGTTGTTGTTATCATTATATCCTTATTGGTGTTATTATCATTATTATCATTATTACGATTTCATCTTTGTTATAATTACTATTATCATTATCATTATCATTATTATCATTGTTGCTGTTATTATCATTATTCTTGTAATTAATACCATCATCATTATCAATGATGTCACTATTATTAGGAGTATTATTAGCTTTACTAATTCGTGTAATTCGTGAGAAAACGTGAAGTGACAAACACAAACATACATACGGTAATACATGTACAGATACACAAACACTTTTGTGCTTTTTGCCCCTTGCCTTTTTATTCTTCTTATCGTTTTTATTCATCCCTTTGCGTGCTTCTTAGTAATATTTTTTCTCACTCTTATCCTCCTCCTCCTTTCTTTTCGTCTTCATCTTTTTTCCTTCTTTGTTTTTCATTTTTTCTAGTTTCCCCTTTTCATATTTTTACCACTTCTTTTTCTTCTGCAATTTCAACTTCTCTTTTCCCTTTTTTGACTTTGATTACCTTCTCTTTCTCAATTCCCATTTAAAATAAAAATGTTGGCAAATAATTTTAGACTCTTGAATCATATAAAAATAATTAAGTTTTGAAATGATAATGACAATGAGTCAATAACAACAAAACAACATTCATAAAAAAACAATGTTTATGATCAATAACACAACTTCAAAAAGAATATCCACATTAACGAATTGCAACATCAGTAAGTCTGCATTCTTTTAGAGGGAATCCCAACCCTTTGAGAGGATCCTGAACCT
>BOPN01006892.1:10000-11750 GCA_017312705.2 Penaeus japonicus
TCACCATTCGGGGAGTCCCCTCTCTGTTTTCCGTACCGCTGACCATAATATCTTGTGTAGCTGTGAGCTCAGTGAAGTCCATGAAACGTGTGTTATATAACGATTTCCTTCCTATGTATCATTAATTTCGCAAACGAAGCAAAGACATAGGGAAGCGCGATAGGCACCAAGACTGACTGTAGTTGTGTTTACCACGACTGATGCCTCCTCGAAGTTCCCTTTCCATAGGCATTCTGGTCTCGTGTAGGTTCCTTTCACCCGACGACGCGGATTTAGCCGAGCTCAGAACCCCGCAGTCGTAGATTTTCAAGGTGTCGCAGTCGCCTATGCCTGAAACGCCGAGATGTTTGAGCCGTAGAGAAGCAAGCGGCATCGGCGCGGGTGAGCGAGTGGAAGTCAGCAGTGCAGAGGAAGTGACATCAGAGCAGAAAGCAGCTACAAAATGCACAGGCTGTGGTGTGGGACAGAGTGAACTTGATAAGGTGGTAATTGTGATCTTAGTAGTCAGAAGAGATAAACCAAGATGACAAACTTCGATTGTTTACATGTACACATGAAGTTCATCAGTATTTTATCTACGAGTGTAATTTAATGTTGACATCATGTAAGATATCATGATTCACATGTTGTAAATATCCGTCGTTTACTTAGATGGTCCCGTGGGCCATGGAATTTCAGAAACGATAAGTTGTTTTAAAACGCAGAAAGCCTCCGTCTGCGAGCGACGCCGTAACCATGGCAACTACTAGCTCGCCTCACGGCAACATCAACAGAAGGGAGATAACGCCTACATCGCTAAATCACGATGGCGAGAGAGCCGGTAACCCCTGTCCGTCCGCCCTCAACCTCTCTCCGAATCTCACTTTGGGGGACGAGGACCTCGAAAACACCCTCCTGCAGGGCGAATTCAGCAACCCCTCCTACCCCGCGACGCCCAGCAACTCACCGGCTCGGTCCTGCTCTCCCCTGGAGCTTCCCGGGCCTGAGTTCTCCCCTGACGACGGCCAGGTCCCCGTGACGGAACTTGTTACCTTTGGGGAGCACAAGCCCACCGTCACCGACAGCTGTTCCTTGAAGATAACACTTGCAGACGTCAGCATGGCTTTAGCCCCGTGTCCACCGCTTCCCTGGCGTAAAGAACCCGGGCACGGGTTGGAGAGAAAGGTCACAGAGGGCGTGGTGGAAGGGGCAAGGGCTAGAGAGAAGGCCACAGTCGCTACGACGACGTCTACAAGGGCAGGGCCTCATTCGACGCCCCTAGCAAATTGTGCCACGAAAGACCAACCTCCGGGTGGCATGGAAGAGGGACCTCCAAGCGGCGGTTCGTCGCCCTCTATCTCCTCCTTTTCTACCTCGAAATCTCCCTTTTCTTCTTCCACCTCCTCCTACTCCCCCACCACTAAGTCTTCTTCTTCTGCTTCTTCTCCAAGCTCCTACTCCTCCTCTTCCTCCTTCAGTACCTACGCCATGCCGTGCCCTATCGCCACCGGGACGAGCAATATCGCCCAGGACATGAGAGCAAGAGACGCTCACAGCTTATCGGCAGGTGATAAGCCCATCCCGTGCTCGCCCTTGTGCGCCCAACGCTTCGCCGGGCTCTCGGGCGAACTCAGCGAGATGAAGGACCAGCTCTTCGCGCTCTCAGTCCAGGTAGGTCGCTCTCGAAACCGCCCTTGATGGTGGAGGACTTTCGTGGTCCGAGGGTTAGTCTTGATTCGCTGCACACACACACACACAAGCATATATATAT
>BOPN01006892.1:39381-41881 GCA_017312705.2 Penaeus japonicus
TGAATGAAAGATAGGGAAACGAAGAAAGGAGAAATCAAAAGAGAAAAAAAAGTTCGAGGTTCGAGGTTGTCCGCGCGGATTCTGCTGTGATGCGTCTTCGTAATGCTGTCTTATATTGACTGTTGTTACTGCTATTATTGTTGTTGTTGTTGTCGCTGTTATTATTATTATCGTTGTTTTGTTGTTATTATTATTATTATGCTTTATTGATAGACTGTATATTTATATAATATTTGTATATCAGTATATTTGATATAGATAAACATACTATACTATATAATCCCCACTCTCTCTTTCTCTCTCACTCTCTGTCTCTCTTCCCCTCTCTCTCTACCTCCTTCTCCCTCTCTTTACCTCTCACACTCTGTCTCTCTTCCCCTCTTTCTCTGCCTCCCTCCCCCTCCCCTCTCTCTCTCAATGATTATGTCTGATAGATATAAAACTGACAAGAACAATAATTCCTTTTACTGTTATCATAAAATTCATCTAATAATATATTTGGAACATTACAGCTTTTGTCATTTTACTTTCTGCCTCCCCTCATCTCTCTCTCATTTGTCATCCCCTCCTCTCTCTCTTTCTTTTTCTTTCTCTCCTTCCCTCTCCCTCTATGTCTCTAAATCTCTCTGTCGGTATTATTGGATAAGTATTCAAAGGCATCAAGTGCCCACAACAGCTTGTACAGCGAGTTTTCTTTTCAACATTTATCACCTCGAAAACCCGTTCCGGTTACAATGTATAAGCGACCCCACGACATAGTCCATGGCGTGCGAAATTAATCAGGAATGTACTTTCATATCTACTGAATTAGTTGTCCTCCTATCTAACTTTGTTTGTTCAACTAACTTTGAATAATGAAATTTGTTTTAACAGATTTTGAGTATCAAATGTAGTCCCTGAACACTTGTTTGGTTTTGGTGATGTAACCGCCGGCGTGGCGCTCAGACATTGTTACGTCACTGGGTTAAAAAAGTGGAACTAACTAGTCCTTTTTTCTAGAGGATTTGTTGAGTTTCATTTCATATCTACCCTCTCCGCAGTGTTTTGTTTCTAGGTAAACATATGAGTCTTAATTGTTTGATAACATTCTCAGTTTTGTAGTTCCCTTCCATCATTATAACAAGAATAAGAACCAAATAATATTTTTATGCCAATGAGTATCACTTATTTTGATATTTTCATATGATTGTTTATAGTTCTTCATTGTTTATAACTAAATTTCTTTATAATGACATTTCTATGTTTCTTAGTTTATATATTTAATAGTTTAAATGATTTAATTAATCAAATGCATTCTCTAAAGGAGAAGTGTGTCTTCTGATTGGTTCAGAAAAAAACAACAACGAAAATCAGCATGAGAAGAGGTAGTTCTGATTCCATTGACGTTGATGATAATGACAGGAACGACAAGAGAGATAAGAGTATTGATAGAATTTATGATATAAGTGATGTTAGGGAGAGGGAGATTGAGAATGAGTGAGAAAGAGAGAGAGGGGTAGAGATAGATAGATAGATATAGAGAGGGAGAGGGAGAGGGAGAGGGAGAGGGAGAGGGAGAGGGAGAGGGAGAGAGAGAGAGAGAGAGAGAGAGAGAGAGAGAGAGAGAGAGAGAGAGAGAGAGAGAGAGAGAGAGAAAGAGAAAGAGAAAGAGAAAGAGAAAGAGAAAGAGAAAGAGAAAGAGAAAGAGAAAGAGAAAGAGAAAGAGAAAGAGAGAAAGAGAGAGAGAGGTTGATTGACAGTTTATGACCACAAAAACATTAATACAGAACAATATATACAATACATTTTGTTTGGTCTAAAGTAAAATTATTATAGTTGTTAACATAGAAATATATACATAGAAAGCCAATACAAACATTATATCTTCTGAGTTATGGTGTGCATGTATGTAGTAGAAATATACAAGAACATATAAATTAATGTTCAGTATTCATAATACGAAATTTAAAGAAGCAGATAAGCGATATTACACGAATAGGAGAGAGAGAGAGAGAGAGAGAGAGAGAGAGAGAGAGAGAGAGAGAGAGAGAGAGAGAGAGAGAGAGAGAGAGAGAGAGAGAGAGAGACAGACAGACTTATTAAGTATTAAGCCATTAATTTTATAATTTGCATTAGTCACTGCAGTTTATTCATACCAGCTTTGTTTACATCGGATTGACGACGCTCCCTCTCCCGCCATTACCCAAACTAGCACAACGGTTGTTTGGTAGTTATGGTCGTTCGACACTTCTGGCTTTTGTAAATTTTAATTAGTAATTGGCATTCCATTGTTACTATATCCGAATTTGTCAGCAATTGTAAAAACCAGTCAGACATTTTTTTCACTTTGCTTAACTGAGTTCGTACATTCTTGTTTACTGTTGAATTCGATTCGACGACTGTTCCCCTCATTATTTTATAACTCCTTTTGTGCCGTAGAGTCCTTTTGAACAATCAAGTTGGCATAGTATATCCACAAGGGGATCCATTTAGATGGATACGAACCGATGCTGGACAGGGT
>BOPN01006892.1:46881-49381 GCA_017312705.2 Penaeus japonicus
CGTTTCATTAATGCTCGGATCGTTTGGGGGAGTTCTGTGAGGTTGTTTGGTTTGCTATACAGTCGATGCTTAGTGCTTGGTTGTCTTGGCTGTGTACTCGGTTTGGGGTCACTGCCTCTTTCGCTCACTCTATTTATCTCTCTTTCACAAATACTCACACCTAAATAGTCTTAATTCCTACTCTTTTTCTCTCAGTCTTAATATCTATCCATTAATCTAGATATCTATGCGTATACTTAAATACATACACACATATTTCCGTACATGTAAGTATGCGTGTCAAATAGGCGATTGTGAGGTTGACGCCTACAAACAAAGCAAATTACTTCAAATGAGTCAAATCAACAGATCACCTCACATCCGTGTTATATACAAGAGTGCTAAGGAATTATAAGCCGTATGTAAACAATATTGTTCCTAGAGCAGTTGTATTTCTCGGAAATAGATCTACCGTATGACGCGTGTGTGCCAACGTCATGTCTTACGTATTTATGACGTCAGATATTTGTGCCGTCATCCAGTGTTGCCAGGACCTCTAGAAATTGATACTCGTATGTAAGATTTAGATATTACTCCTGTAAGATTTGACATTGCGGTGGTATGTGACTGTACCTGTGTGTTTGTGTTTATTTATTTGTTTTCGAGTGCATGAGTATGAAAAGGAAATAAATGTAGAAGAGCTTAACCAGCCAGAAAAAAACAAAATTTAGGAGATCGATGCTGAGAAAGAGGGGGAGAACCACAGAGGACGTGGGCTCTCGAAAGTATCTTTATCCCTGAGAGTGTTCAGTCCCCTGTTGAATATTTTTGTCGATATATCTCTCCGCACAAATACACACACATACACACACGCGCGCGCGCGCGCGCGCGACACCCACACCCACACCCACACCCACACCCACACCCACACCCACACCCACACACACACACACACACACACACACACACACACACACACACACACACACACACACACACACACACACACACACACACACACACACACACACACACACACACACACACACACACACACACGACACGACGCGACACACACACACACACACACACACTATATATATATATATATATATATATATATATATATATATATATATATATATATATACATACATACATATATACATACATGCAAAAGTAAAAAAAAAATAGATACACACCCGGGTCTTTAAAGTGTCGTTACGAAAAGAAGGAAATATCTTAAGGAACAATCTTCCCAGTTACCAAATGTTTCCAAGATTCCATGAACGGGGTGTGTTAGAAAGAGAGAAACACAGAGGAAGGTGAATGGGAAAAAGAAGATAACCAATAAATGGATAAACATGCATGTATGTCTTTATATTGTTGAATGTGTGTTTATGTTTATAAATATTACCATTTATTTACCGTTTTTCTTATTCTCTCTGTGTTTAGGAAAGCACCTCCTCATGCGAAGAGCAGCATTGGGAGAAGAGAGAAAATAGGAAAATTAACCCGAAATCAATGCTGGAGAGAGAGAGAGAGGGAGAGAGAGAGAGGGAGAGAGAGAGAGGGAGAGAGAGAGAGAGAGAGAGAGAGAGAGAGAGAGAGAGAGAGGGAGAGAGAGAGAGAGGGAGAGAGAGAGAGAGAGAGAGAGAGAGAGAGAGAGAGAGAGAGAGAGAGAGAGAGAGAGAGAGAGAGAGAGAGAGAGAGAGAGAGAGAGAGAGAGAGGGAGGGGAGAGAGAGAGAGAGAGAGAGAGAGAGAGAGAGAGAGAGAGAGAGAGAGAGAGAGAGAGAGAGAGAGAGAGAGAGAGACACACACACACACACACACACACACACACACACACACACACACACACACACACAGAGAGAGAGAGAGAGAGAGAGAGAGAGAGAGAGAGAGAGAGAGAGAGAGAGAGAGAGAGAGCGAGGGAGAGAGAGAGAGAGAGAGAGAGAGAGAGAGAGAGAGAGAGAGAGAGAGAGAGAGAGAGAGAGAGAGAGAGAGAGAGAGAGAGAGAGAGAGAGAGAAAGAGAGAGAGTGAGGTGACAAAAAAAAGTCCGAAAATGGAGAAGACACGAAGTAGAAATAACAGAATAAGAAACTAAAACAATGGAAGTGTGATCCTCTACTGTTTTCGTCTTCACGTTTTTAAAGCAAGGTTTAATGCAGCAACGACTGTTTCAGCTGACACTTTCTGTTCGTCTCAGTCTCTCACTATTTATGTGTTTATTTGTTTTATTTTCCTGTCTCCTCTTCCCTGTCCCTCTTCTTTTCTTAACGTAAGACATCAGTCTTAAAAACACCGAATCCACTCAAACGTAAGGAAGCGCGTTCAGACGAATTCTAAAATCATTATATTTTTCAAAGTATGCTTAAAATATCGTTAAACGGCAACTGTTCACGCTTATAAATACGCTGTGGTCGCACCGTACGAGCTCAGTGAACGTTTGGCAACTGTCGAGTTAACGTGATTCAGTGAAGGTGAACTCACTCACACTACGTGCTTCCACCAATACG
>BOPN01006893.1:5000-10000 GCA_017312705.2 Penaeus japonicus
CATCTTAAAGATCAGACCTTGTTCCTTAATGCTACAAATGGTTAACAACAATACTAACAAAGCCTTTGGAAAATTCTTTCAACAAGTTGACCAACCTTCTTTTCATTTTTTTTTCTTTCTTTCTCTCTCTCCCTGTTTTACTTTCTCCTCTCTCTATCCTTTTTTTTTTATAGTCTGCCCGTTCTCTCCCCCCTTACACGCTACTCTTTCTTCTTCTCTTTCCTTTCTTCCTTCACTCTCCCTTACCTGACCCTCTTTCTTTCTGAGTACTCTTCTTCTCTCCTCACCTCTTTCGAAACGTCCCTCTCCATTTCCTCCAAGGTTTCTCTCTCCTCCTCTTTATATTTACCCTCTTCCCTCTTTTCTCTCCTCCTCTTCTGCTTTCTCGCCTCTTTACCTTTCTTCATCTCAATCCATCTCCTCTCTCCCCTTCTTTATCCTCAATCCATTCATTCATCCTTTTCATTTCACCTCTGCCTCCTCTCCTCTTTCATCAGCCTATCCATTTCTTCCCTCTTTACCTTCTGACCTCTATCCTCCTGAATTTCCCTTCCCTCTTTTCTCTCTTCATCCCTTATTTCTCTCCCTCTCTTTCTCTCTCTCTCTCTCTCTCTCTCTCTCTCTCTCTCTCTCTCTCTCTCTCTCTCTCTCTCTCTCTCTCTCTCTCTCTCTCTCTCTCTCTCTCTCTCTCTCTCTCTCTCTCTCTCTCTCTCTCTCTCTCTCTCTCTCTCTCTCTCTCTCTCTCTCTCTCTCTCTCTCTCTCTCTCTCTCTCTCTCTCTCTCTCTCTCTCCTCAATCTATTAATTTCCACCTCTCACCTTTCCTCCCCTGTCTCACCTTCTACCTTCTAGATACACACACACGCAGACACACATGCAGGCTCGCTCATATGCAGGCTTGCTCACATGCACACGTACACAGTGAACACACATGAACACTATAATACTTTCTCAGTCAGGATATTTTGCCATGAATAAAAGTTTTGGTATCTGCCACGATCCAAATATGCCACGATTTGCATTCTAATACTTCTTTTTCCTCCACTCCCCTCGCCTCCCTCTCTCGCCTCTCTTTCTCTTCCCTCTCCCCCCTCTCCCCTGTCAACCCCCACCTCTCAACCCCCCTACCACCACCCCTCCCCTCTCCCCTTTCTCCCTCTCTTGTTCTAACCGGCCCGACCACGGAGGCATTAACACGACGCCCGAGATTTCCACAACTCTTTTGTTCAACCAGTGCCTCGGTGCCTGTCTGCTGTGGCATAGAGTCCATCGGTTTGTAGTGCTATGCTATTGATTTCCTGTCTGCTGGAAAGGAGAGGGTGGGGGGACTAGGGGGTAGGGGGTGGGGATAGGGGGTGAGGGGTGAGGGGGATAAGGGGTGAGGGTAAGGGTGGGGCTAGGGGGTGGGGGTGGGGGTAAGGGTGGGGGGTGGGGGTGGGGATAGGGGGAGGGGGGATAGGGGGTGGGGGTAAAGGTGGGGGTGGGGGTAAGGGTGGGGGTGGGGATAGGGGTGGGGGTGGGGATAGGGGGTGGGGCTAAGGGTGGGGGTGGGGATTGGGGGTGGGACTAGGGCGTGGGGGTGTGGATAGGGGGTGGGGGTGGGGGGCTAGGGGGTGGAGTAGGAGTGTTGCTAGGATGGTTGGGGTTTTGAGACTTGAGGTTGATGGGCATTGGGGAATGTGGGTGGTGATGGTTGTGTAGTGAAGATGATGGTGATAGTGATGATGATTATGTTAATAATGATAGTGTTTATAATTATAATGTAGTGATTATGGTAATAATGATAATGTTTATAATGATAATGATGGTGACTATGATGATAATGATAATGTTTATAATGATAATGATAGTGAATATAAAGATAATGATAATGTTTATAATGATAATGATGGTGACTATGATGATAATGATAATGTTTATAATGATAAGGATGGTGATTATAATGATAATGATAATGTTTATAATGATAATGATGGTGAGTATCATGATAATGATGGTGAGTATCATGATAAGGATGGTGATTATAATGACAATGATTATTATTATGATGATGAGGGTTTTATAATGATCATAATAATGATTCCAATTGTGGTGATTCTGATAATGATCCTAATCATGGTGATTCTAGTGATGATTCTAGTCATAATGATTCTCATGATGAAACTAGTCATGATTTTAATGATGATTCTAGTCATGATAATCGTAATAATGACATTATTCATGATGATGAGTATTATAAAATTCATGATGGTTATAATGATAATAACTATGATAATGATAATGATATCAGTGGCATTCGCGATATCAGTAAAAGTTATAAAGATACCACCTAATCAAAATGATAATAATGATGTCATTAAATGTGATAATATCGATAACTACCGTAGTAATTATGAGAAGAAAAAACAAAAACAGCTAAAAATAATCATAATGCTAATGCTAATATTGATAAAATTAGATGATAAAGATAGCATTGATAATAATAAAAACAGCATTAGTTAGTACTAATTAAGACTAGTGTTGATGAAAATTATCATGAAAATAATTACAACCTTTGTACTAAAGAGCATATCTATGAGAATATTAACAATAACATTTGAAGTGATAATGGTAATAAAGATAATGATAACATGAAAGATAATGATAATAAAGATAATAATAACGTGAAGGACAATGATAATAAAGGTATTGATAACGTGAAAGATAATGCTAATATGAATAATGATAACGTGAAAGATAATGCTAATAAAGATAATGATAACGTGAAGGATAATGAAAATAAAGATAATGATAACGTGAAGGATAATGATAATAAACATAGTAATAACGTAGAAGATAAAGATAATACCAATAGTTAAAAATGATAATAGCAATAGTAGCAGTAGCAGTAATAGTAGTGGTAATAATGAAAATAAAAATGATAGTAATAAAGCAATAGGAATAATAACAATGATAATGATAATAAGGATGAGAAAAATAAAAATAATAATAATAACGATTATGATAATGATAATTATAATAATAGCAAATCTAATAATAATGATTATGAAAATACTGATAATAATCATTAAAATGTTGATAATGACAGTGTTAATACAGCTAGTAATGATAATGATAATAACATTCAAAGGATAATAACAATACTAAAAAGGTAATGATAATAACGATGATAAAAAATAATAATAACAACAATAATCGTGATAGTGATAGTGATGATAGTATCAATAATAATAATGATAATGTAAATTATTATAATAATATTAATAGAAATAGTAATGATAATAGATAGGGATAATAATGAAATCAATAATAATGATAATAATAATAGTAATGGAAATGTTGATGATGAGAATAAGAGGAACAGTAATGCCCCCCCCCCCCCTCAAATAAACAAATAAATAAATAAGGCTGAAACCATGATAAGTTAGTGACGATTGCAGATTTAACAACGATAACACTAATGTTAACAGTAAAGATAATAATAATAATAACAATAACAAACTTTATCTTTCTCTCCCACTCTCTCACAGCTGAGCACCTATATATCCTTTTACGTAAATCAAAATACCCATCACCGAGATATCTGACGATACATATTATATTTATGAGAAAGAAGTATTTGTCCTTTACATCCGTTGGGTAATTTGATAACGTGAAGGATAATGATAATATAAATAATGATAACGTGAAAGATAATGCTAATATAAATAATGATAACGTGAAAGATAATGCTAATATAAATAATGATAACGTGAAAGATAATGCTAATATAAATAATGATAACGTGAAAGATAATGATAATAAAGATAATGATAACGTTAATGATAATTAACGATTTAATAATTATCATTATTATAATAACGATTGCGATTATAATTAAGGATAATGAGGCCCTGTTCCTGTAACACATTTATAATGATTTGCCAAGGTTTAATTCGAGCAGCATACAAAGCATATTTCTTAGACACACGCTTGGAATTTTTAAGATATTTAATGACATTATGTATCCCCGAAGACATACTTGATCCGTCCATGTAACTAATTATGAACAATATGTTAAATTCCGAAATGACATTAGTTTTGATAATATCAAGGTTATTCTAGATATTATTAGCTGCAGTAATTATTGAAGGGGAAGGAACATCAATTTTTCAGGTGGTATTGGGGGAAAATATGTATATATATATATATATATATATATATATATATATATATATATATATATATATATATATATATATATATATATATATATATATATATATCCGAGTATGATTAAAATAATTTCTCTTAATCTTTCTCTCCTTTTCTCTTTCTATTTGACTTTCTATTCTTCTACTTTCATCTATCACCGTATGTCTGTCTTTTCTTTGTTATTGTGTGTGTCTTCTCTTTCTCTCTATCTATCTCTTTCTATCTATTGTTCTCTATCTCTCACTCTCTCTCTCTGTCTTTATATCTCTCTTCTTCTCTGCCTCTCTCTCTCTCTTTCTCTCTCTTTCTCTCTCTCTCTCTCTCTCTCTCTCTCTCTCTCTCTCTCTCTCTCTCTCTCTCTCTCTCTCTCTCTCTCTCTCTCTCTCTCTCTCTCTCTCTCTCTCTCTCTCTCTCTCTCTCTCTCTCTCTCTCTCTCTCTCTCTCTCTCTCTCTCTCTCTCTCTCTCTCTGCCTCTCTCTCTCTCTCTCTCTCTCTCTCTCTCTGTCTGTCTCTCCCTCTCTCTCTCTCACTTCATGTTTGGGTTAATCATATGTTTTCGTATGGAAAATATCCTTATACTATTGACGTCGGACCCATAACACACACACATAATTCATCCTTACCCCTTTCAACCTCCCCCCCCTTATCCTCTTTTACCCCCACCAAAAACCATCCCTCCAAACCCCATCCTCTTTTACCCCCCCCCCCCCTATCCCGACCCCCTCGCCATTTGCATAATCCTCCTCTCAACTCCCTGCTAAAAACTTCCCTTTCTCTTTTGCTATCGAATTTTCTTCATCTCTCTTT
>BOPN01006894.1:25000-27500 GCA_017312705.2 Penaeus japonicus
CATTATATCATGACATTCTGTGCATGTTTAGATTCCTCTTCAGTTGCATGAACAACTTGCAAGCAAGTCTCCAAACATTCGACACCAAGAAAGAAAAAAAAATTGTCTTAAGTGTGACAGATCTAATTTCGTTCTAGTTTCTCGCGACGCCAAGAAAAAAAATTGTCTTGAGAGTGACAGACCAGATTCCTCAGAGGCTTCTCTCGTCGTCAAGAAGAAAGAAAATTGTCTTGAGAGTGACAGACCAGATTCCTCAAAGGCTTTTCTCGTCGCCAAGAAAAAAAAAATTGTCTTGAGAGTGACAGACCAGATTCCTCAAAGGCTTTTCTCGTCGCCAAGAAAAAAAAAAATTGTCTTGAGAGTGACAGACCAGATTCCTCAAAGGCTTTTCTCGTCGCCAAGAAGAAAAAAAATTGTCTTGAGAGTGACAGACCAGATTCCTCAAAGGATTCTCTCGCCGTCAAGAAGAAAGAAACAGAAAATTGTCTTGAAACTAACAGCCGTTACTAGTTGTCTTCCCACTCATCTACTGTGAAAATCTTTGCTCGGGTCGATGTGTCACAAACCGTTGCCATGGCGACATCCCACGCTACCCTCCGTCGCCGGGATACTTATGATAAAATGTGGATGTTCTCCTTTCAGTCTCATCCCTCTTGGCTGTCGCGGGTGGAAGCGCATAGAGGTGGATGCGAGGTGGAATTCTGTGTTCACTTTGTTTATGCATATTTTCTATTTTTTACTTCTCTCTCTCTTTCTCCATACATACATACACATACACACACACACATACACGTACACACACACACACACACACACATACATATATATATATATATATATATATATATATATATATATATATATATATATATATATATGTATGTATATCTCTCCTCTCCTCTCTTCCCTTCTCTCCATCTGCCCCTTTCCCTTCCTCCTCTTCTTCTTTGGTATTCGACACCCTTTTTTGTACCAAGTGGGAAGAGAGGGAGAGAGAGAGAGAGAGAGAGAGAGAGAGAGAGAGAGAAAGAGAGAGAGAGAGAGAGAGAGAGAGAGAGAGAAAGACAGAAAGATAGAAAGATTAATAGATAGATAGATAAATAAATTGATAGACAGATAAATAGATAGACAGACAGATAAATAGTATTGTTGTTTTTATCATCATTATCATTATTATCATAATCATTAGTAGTATCACCATCATGTCCAAATATATAAGAGTCATTTTATATGTCTTTATCTTTAAATCTCTGTGGTAAATTATATGCATGGAAAAAAGATAAGTGCACCTTATGATATGTCTTTTACACCCCTATATTTATTCACTTTATTCATTTCTCTGTTTCTCTTATTATTACCAAAGGGTACACGAACCTCTGTAATACTCTATGTACCCATTGAGAACACATATCATAATATTACCTTGTTCATAATTATTTCTTCTAATCATTGGCACAGATTACGACATCACTTTATCAGAATTATATAATTCAATATCATTCATATTTATTCTAATTTAATCTTATTAGAGTATCATTATTCAATATCATTAATCTTTATTGCAAAATTTATCTTATCACTATGTCATCATTCAATATTATTCATCAACATTATAATCTTATCTAATCGTAATATTGATTCATTCATATTTCTCTCCTCTAAGGTACTTTAACATGTACTCTATATACCATATGTACTCTAATTGTACTATACTTGTACTAGCTTTTATACTAAGTGCAAAGTGTACCCTTATGTAACTTTCAAGTGTAGTTAGCAAAAGGAGTGACTCACGCTTGTTGCACGGGTAATAGGTCAGGGTCATTGCATAAAGAATTTTCGTGACCTTTGCAATGGTTGTGTCCACAGTATAAGTGCACGATATATAGTTACTCCCGACACCGCTCTGTGATGTGGCCTGACGTGGTATGCGTGTAGGTTTATGATGTAGGTGGATCACATATGTGTATGCATGTGTGTATGAGTTTGTATCTACTATCTATCTATTTGTATATCTACTTATCTATCGACTTATTTCTCTCTCCCTCTCTGTCTCTCTCTCTGTGTCTCTCTTTCTCTCTCTCTTTCTCTCTATCTTTCTCTCTCTCTCTATCTCTCTCTCTCTCTCTCTCTCTCTCTCTCTCTCTCTCTCCCTCCCTCTCTCTCTCTCTCTCTCTCTCTCTCTCTCTCTCTCTCTCCCCCCCCCCCCCCTCTCTCTCTCTCTCTCTCTCTCTCTCTCTCTCTCCCTCTCTCTCTCTCTCTCTCTCTCTCTCTCTCTCTCTCTTTATGTGTGTGTGTGTGTGTGTGTGCGTATGCGAGTGTGTGTGTGTGTGTGTGTGAATGACGACATTACCTTCATTACCCGATCTACGCAGCTTGTCGCCGAAACCACAAACCCGTTCGCACGACACGCGGCGCCCACAATGCACAGGCGATATGCACATGATCGACTCATAATAACTCTCGTATCATGCGTGACCATGCGCAAGGGGATCTCACCATG
>BOPN01006894.1:37500-40000 GCA_017312705.2 Penaeus japonicus
GACGAGGGCAGGGGGGGATGTGATAAATAAGGGAGAGGGAGAGGGCGAGAGAGGGCGAGAGAGAGAGAGAGAGATCAGAGGGCGGCTTCGACGGGTAACGGAGAAGGGTAGCCATAATGGACAGCTGGGGGCGTCCCTCGCAGGGGAAGTGAGGGGCCGCGAAGGGGGCAGCGGGAGCCCAGACGCCGCGAGTGGTCGCCCGGGTTCTTCGTTATGCAAATACCCGGATGGAAAGGGATGAGTTTCTGTCACGTCTGTTTCACGAATGATGTCGCAGACGCGCTAATGATGACGTGTGGCTTTTGATGGAGTGGATCTTTTTTCCATGGCGGACAGACCGATTTCCTGGGAGTCGGAAAGGCCAGGATAAAAAAGAAGAGGAAAATGAATAATCAATGCGCGGCAGGAAATTGCCAGAATCAACATTATGTGATGGCGCTGATTTGTTATGTATACACCAGACATGCACAGAGCTACACACACACGCGCACGCGCGCACGCACTCGCTCAGTCACTCATTCACACATACTCAAATACAAATATACAAAAATACAAAGACAAACACACACATTCACTCAAACACTCACGCAAACACACACACACACATGCATACAAACACAGAGAGACAATTACAGCACACACACACACACACACACTTACACACTTACTAACACACACACACACACACATACACACACACACATACACATCCATACACGAATACAAATACAAAAAGACAAGCACACACACACACACACACACACACTTACCAACACACACACACACAAACACAAAGACAATCCCAAACAGATACACAGAGAACCCCACCCCCACCCCCACCCCCCACCCCCAACCTATGAATCACAAAACTACATCGATAAGTCCCACAACACTCAATGAAACAAAAAAACAAAACAAAACAAAAAAAAGACGAATCTCCCGGCAAAATCCGCCAATGTAATTCCTTGCAAATCCCCCAAGGGAAAGGGAGCCAGGAGAGCAGCCAAGGGGAAAAAATATCAGGGCAAGAATGTGGATGAGATCGGGAAAGGGGAAAGGAGAGGAGGAGGAGGAGGAGGAGGGGGGATGAGATGATATGAGATGAGTATAGAGGAGACGAGAGGAGAGAAGGAGGAGGAGGAGGAGGAGGGGTAGGAGGAAGAGGAGGAGGAGGAGGAGGAGGAGGAGGGAAAGAAGGAGGAGGAGGAGGAGGAGGAGGGGGAGGAGGGGGATGAGGGGGATGAGGGGGATGAGGGGGAGGAGGGGGAGGAGGAGGAGGAGGAGGAGGAGGAGGAGGAGGAGGAGGAGGAGGAGGATGAGGGGAAATGAGAGGAGGAGGAGGAGGAGGAGGGGGAGGGGGGGAGGAGGGGGATGAGGGGAAATGAGAGGGAGGAGGAGGAGAGGAGGAGGGGGATGAGGGGAAATGAGAGGAGGAGGAGGAGGGGAGGGGAAGAGGAGGAGGAGGAGGAGGAGGGAGGGGGGGGGAGGAGGGGGATGAGGGGAAATGAGAGGAGGAGGAGGAGGAGGAGGGGGATGAGGGGAAATGAGAGGGAGGGAGGGGGGAG
Organism: Penaeus japonicus; assembly: GCA_017312705.2. Classification (NCBI taxonomy): domain Eukaryota; kingdom Metazoa; phylum Arthropoda; class Malacostraca; order Decapoda; family Penaeidae; genus Penaeus; species Penaeus japonicus. The sequence continues at coordinate 39,066 of BOPN01006894.1, forward strand.
GAGGGGAAATGGAGAGGAGGAGGAGGAGAAATAAGAGGAGGAGGAGGAGGAGGAGGAGGAGGAGGGGGATGAGGGGAGAGGAGGAGGGGGAGGGGGAGGAGGAGGGAGGGGGAGGAGGGGGAAGAGGAGGAGGAGGAGGAGGGGGGGAGGGAGGGGGGATGAGGGGAAATGAGAGGAGGGAGGAGGAGAAAGGGAGAGGAGGGGGAGGGAAAGGAGGGGGAAATGAGAGGAGGAGGAGGAGGAGGAGGAGGAGGGGGATGAGGGGAAATGAGAGGAGGAGGAGGAGGAGGAGGGGGAGGGGGATGAGGAAACAGAGGAGGAGTGAGGAGGAGGAGGGGGGAGGAGGGGGATGAGGGGAAATGAGAGGAGGAGGAGGAGGAGGAGGGGGGGGGGGGGGAGGGGGAAGGGGAAAGGGGGGGAGGAGGAGGAGGAGGAGGAGGGGGATGAGGGGAAATGAGAGGAGGAGGAGGAGGAGGAGGGGGGGATGAGGGGAAATGAGAGAGGAGGAGGGGGAGGATGAGGAGGAAGAGGAGGAGGAGGAGGGGGGGAGGAGGGGGATGAGGGGAAATGAGAGGAGGAGGAGGGAGGGAGGAGGGGGATGAGGGGAAATGAGAGGAGGAGGAGGAGGAGGAGGGGGAGAGGAGGAGGAGGGAGGAAGAGGAGGAGGAGGAGGAGGGGGGAGGGGAGGAGGAGGGGGGGGGGGAGGAGGAGGAGGAGGAGGGAGGGAGGGGAGGAGAGGAGGGGGAGGGGGAGGGGAAAGGGAGAGGAGGAGGAGGGGGGGATAAGGGGAGGCAGAGGGGGGATGAGGAGGAGGGGGGATGAGGGGAAATGAGAGGAGGAGGGAGGGGGGGAGGGAGGGAGGAGAGAAGAGTGAGAGGAGGAGGAGGAGGAGGAGGAGGAGGGGGATGAGGGGAGAGGAGGAGGAGGGAGGGAGG
>BOPN01006894.1:50000-52500 GCA_017312705.2 Penaeus japonicus
AAAACAATGATAAGGATTATTCTAATAGTCTATCAGTTACTATCACTCATAACAAAAAAAAAAAATATATATATATATAAAAAATAAAAATGAAATAAAAAATAATAATAAAAAAAAAATAAAAAAATAATAATTAAAAACAATAATAATGATAAAAAACACAATAACAAAGCAGTATGACAAAGTAATAATGATAACTGCATTAAACAAGACACAACAAAAAGAAATCATAGCGAAGTGTCAGCCCAACTATTCATCAACACCTCGACCAGAATGAGACATGGTAAGCACATGGGAAGCTACCACACACAACCATTCGATGACCGGAACATTACAACATAGTTAGGAAATGGGAAGCCTCTGAGAATTTGTGGTATGTAGGGGTAGGCAGCCCTTTTTAGCCCCGCGGTCGCTGGCACTGTGGTTATTGTTTGTCTTTCTCTCGCCTTCTCTTTCTCTTTCTTTTTATTTCTCTCTCACTTTCGATCTCTCTCTCTCTCCTCTTCCTCTTTCGGTCTCTCTCCCCTTTCCCATATTTGTTCATATCTCTTTCTTCTCTCTGCCCCCCCCCCCCTCTCTCTCTTTCTCTCCCCCTCTCTCTCTTTCTCTTCCCCTCTCTCTCCCTCTCTCTCTCTCTTCATGTCTCTCATTTTGTCTTAATTACTGTCTCATTTATCTGAATACCGGTACTCACAGTAGTTAGTAAAAAGGGGACGAGTATTGCAAGGGAGGGGGGGGGGGAGCTATGCGTGTAGACCCCTTTTATCTAGATTAATTTTCCACTGGACCTTCGGTTGAAATGTCTGTCTACTCAGCAAGGCAACTGTTTTAACTAAGAACTTACACGCTAACTCAATTTCTTTTCTCATTTCAAAGCCATCTGCCATTGAGGACGTAATCAAAATAAATGGGAGTATTAAAAAGAATCTAAAAAGTTTTTCTTGTCGTAAGTGATTATATATATATATATATATATATATATATATATATATATATATATATATATATATATATATATATGTATAATTTGAACTTACCTCACGTACCCCCGATATTACCTTAAACTTATTTTAAGAAAAAAATATGTATCACCTTGTCTTCAGTACCCCAAACTTACCTTTATTTTTTCTTAAAAGGACCCTAAAAAACTCCTTTAACTTTGCATCTACTAAATCAAACTTGCTAAGAATGATCTTTTAATAAAAATAAAAACACTTTTTTAGTACTAATATCGAACGCCTAACTAAAACATTCGGAATTTGGATAATTATCGTTTAAATTACGATGTTATTTACCTCTCTCGTTCTTTTCTTGGCCTATTCTTTTTTCCTCTTCTTAACTTAATGGTTTTCATCTTACAGCGTTTAAGAAGCCATTATTTCTACCTTACACTGATCCCTTCGAATGAAAGGAGATTTCTGAACAATTTTCACAAAAAAGAAAACGAGGGTAGTGTGGCCGAGTCAGAGAGACCTGGCATAATACCTTTTGGCCTGTTTGGGATTACTCCTTCACATACCTGCAGAGTCTGAGGTAAACCTAAGCATGGAATTCCACTGGGCTTTCCCCCCACCTCTTTTTTTTTTTTCAAAATCCCTAAGGTCTTTCATTTTGTCAAAGGAATTTTAAAGAATACTTTAACCCGCCTCGTCTCGTTCTTTAAGTCCCTCACTCCTTCCTTCCCGCCATTTTTTTTTTCTCTAGACACGTCATTACAGACTAACTAGGCGGTTGGAGTTGCCGTGGTAACACTGGTCATGTTATTTACTTACTTATTATATGTTATTTACACGTTGGTGATGCTGCTTATGTACCCAATGCTCTGAAAATAATGTTACCTTTTATACAAATGATAAGAAATGGAGAATTATCAGATTTTTTTGGTTAAATCTGGATAAGATCGTTGATTTAATACGTACATTGTACAATAACAAGAAATAATTAGGATATTTCAGTGTTCTTATTCATTAACTAAGTACAAAATAAGAACATTATGTATCTCATTGCAAAATACACGAATTACGTCCAACATGCATTTGAATATTCACAGATGACCTGCCCCCCCCCCCCCATGCCACCCACCCCCCCTAAAAATCGAAATATGAATAAATGCAAATAGTAACCGACAAAATGCAGTGTCAGCTGAGAGAGCAATCAACTGACTCTAATCATCACAAATGCACAAGAAAGAAGAAGAAATGAAAAGGAAAAAGAATGAGAAAACGACTCCAAAATTTGGCTCGGTGCAAAAAGTACTTGACGTAATGCAACAATTCAGTCTTACGTGTCTTACTCCAGATGGAAGGGTCATTCGTCCTGACATTCGCTGCAATTGCATGATTGCACTGCACTCGGAATAAACGCACCATATTAATGACAACGACCGTGTTATGGCCAGACACGAAAACAGGAGCTGACGTCACTCTGCGAGAACACAACGTAGGATCAATATATACTGGAGAAAAGACGCGCGCACGAACACACAAGCAAGCAAACACAC
>BOPN01006894.1:55000-60000 GCA_017312705.2 Penaeus japonicus
TTATTTATAGGCACCGTTCTGTGCAATAGTGTGCACATTGCAATATCAAAGCAGACATCATCACACTGGCCAAAGTTGCCCTATTATAATGATGACTGAATCTGCTTACGTAGTGTTTTAATCGGTCTTTAAAAGCAGAGAGAGAGAGAGAGCACGTGTTTCTTATTTGAGAAGGGAGGGAGGAGATGGGGGGAGGGAGGGGAGGGATGGAGGGATGGGAATGGGAGGAAGGGGGGAGGGAGCTAGGAAGGGGAATGGGAGGGAGGGGAGGGAAGGGAGGGAGGGGGAGGAGCTAGGAAGGGGGAATGGGAGGGAGGGAGGGGGGAGGGGGAGCTAGGAAAGGGGAATGGGAGGGGAGGGGGAGGGGGAGAGGGGGGGAGGGAGAGGGAGGGAGGGAGGGAGGAAGGGGGAGGGAGGGAGGGAGAGGGAGGGGAGGGGAGGGGAGGGGAGGGAGGGAGGGAGGGGGAAGGGAGGGAGGGAGGGGGAGGGGGATGGGAAGGGGGAGGGAGGGGAAGGGGGAGGGAGGGAGGGAGGGGAAGGGGAGAGAAAGAGAGGGAAGGGAAGGGGAGGAAGGGAGGGAGGGAGGAAGGGGAAGGGGAAGGGGGCGAAGGAGTGAGGGATGGGAAGGGGAGGGAGGGGAAGGGAAGGGAAGGGAAGGGAGGGAGGGAGGGAGGGGAAGGGGAGGAAGGGAGGGAGGGGAAGGGGGCGAAGGAGTGAGGGATGGGAAGGGGAGGGAGGGGAAGGGAAGGGAAGGAGAAGGGAGGGACGGGAAGGGGACGAAGGGAGTGGGAGGAAGGAAGGGGAAGGGGAAGAGGGCGAAGGAGGGAGGGATGGGAAGGGGAGGAAAGGAGGGAGGTAGGGAGAGAAGGGGTAAGAAAGTAGGGAGGGGAGGAGCGAGGAAGGGATGGAGGGAGAGGGGACGAAGAGAGGAGGTATGAGGGAGGGAAGGAGGTGAAGGCCGAGAAAGGGATGAATAGAGAGGGAGAAGGAGAGTTGGCAGGTACGAAGGAGGGTTGAGAAGGGAGGGAATGAGGAGGAGGGGGAAGAAGAGAAGAAGTGGGAATAAAGGGAGTGGAAGGGGACTGAGGAGGAGGGGGGTAGAAGAAGTGAGAATAAAGGGAATGGAAGGGGAATGAGGAGGAGGGGGAAGAAGTGAGAATAAAGGGAGTGGAAGGGGAATGAGGAGGAGGGGGTAGAAGGGAGAATAAAGGGAATGGAAGGGGAATAAGGGAGAGTGGGGGAAGGTGGAAATAGGAAGGGGGGCGGGGTAGGTGAGAAGAAATACGGAGGGGGAAAAGGGAGAAGGGAGGAGGGAGGGGGGAAACTGAGGAGGAGAGAGAGGGAATCAGGATGAGGATAATGATGATGATGATAATGATAATGATAATGATGATGATAATGATGATGATGATGATAATGATAATGATGACAATGATGAATGATGATAATAATGTGATGATTATAATGATGATGTGATGATTATAATGATAATGATAATGATGATGATAATGATAATAATAGTAATACTAATGATAATCATATTAAGAGAAACAATGACAGCTTTAATTTTCGGTTCTAAACAGCATAAGTCAAACAAGGTAATGGAGGCTTGCCAACTTGAATAATGATACTGATAATGATGATAATAACAATGATAATGATGAAAATAAAAGTAACAATAATAACAAATATAAAAATGATGATAATGACCATGATAACAATTATAACAATAATCATAACAATACTAATAGTAATTATAACAAGGAAAATAAATAAATACCTACATAAAGATAACAATAATAAAAGGGAAAAAATAAATTGATAAGACAAAACGAATTGTCAAATGAATCAAGATTACAGATTTTCATAATTTACATAACCTTTGTGTGTCCCCGCTGCACTCAGCCGATTTAACGTATATTTTCATAAACCGCCGAGGGTGCCTATGAGCTGTCTTCCGCTTTAATATCATTTAAAAAAAATATAATTTAATATAATATAGTTTTAATATCATTAAAAAAATATATTATTTAATATAATATAGTTTTAATATAATTTAATATAATAAGTGCATATAGGCCGGGCGAAGGGACGTCTTCGCAAATCTTTCTGAACTGAATTGGGTGCCTGTCGACGAATTTCTGAAATGACCAAAATAGGAAAAGAAAGAGAAGTCGAGGAAAAATATGGATTTAATGACTTGACTTGATTGATACATAGAAAATAATCATCAGTATTAGATCAAATCATCAAAAGAAGATGATATACATACATACATATAGATAGATAGATAGATAGATATGAGAAAAAAAATCAAACATGATTAAGTTATTCAAAATACAAATTAAAAGTTGAAGAAATACCAAATTGTCCAGACTAAAATATCCTCAAAGTCTTAACCAAAACCAGAAAACAGAATCCGAATTAAAAAACATACCACGCTGTCGAGACTAATACAACTTTAAAAACTACTAAAAAAAGATTAAGCACGAATTTAGAAAGGAAAAATAAAAAGAGAAAGCACGAATTTAGAAAGAAAAAAAAAGAAAAAAACAACACTGAATCAATCTCACCAAGACTTCAAAACCTAAAAACTACCAATAGACGAAAAAAAAAACAAAAAAAACATTAAAAACAAACTCCTAAACTAAAAACCCATTGAGAAAAGTGCAAAAACATCTCTCCATTTGCGAGACAATAGTATTACACATCACCTTAACGACTTTCCAATGGTTATCAGATTCCCCCTAGTGTGTGATAATGGACCGGAATGGAGAGGCTTTCGCTCGTTATACTCATGAGAAAAGCCATGGGAATCCTGAACACACACGCGGGAAGGAAAGGGAAGGGTCATGTTTTGAGTTTTTTTGTGTTTTTAATTCTTGCTTACCTAAATTTACTTTTCGAAATTCTTGAAGTTTCGAGTAGGGGGATTCTCTTTGCTTACTGTTTTATTTCTTTTCGGAATTCTTCAAAATTTCAGATAGAGGAGGAATTTTCCTGGGCGTTGAAGATAAGGGAATTACATGAGTATGAGAGAAAAGTAAAAATACTCAAGACTTGTAATAGTTAAGACGTAGAGAACGCTAGAGTGAGGGGGGGAGAGAAATAGGTTAGTCTTTTTAAGTAACTGTTAAGACCATCTCCCACCTCCTTTCCTCCCTCGTTCACTCTATCTAACCCCCCCCCCCCCAGCTCTCTCTCTTTCCCTACATCACCCTCCTTCTCATCATTCACCCCCCCCCCCCTTTCTCTCTTTCTCTCAAGCCCCTCTCTCCCTCCCTCTCCCTACACCCCCTCCCTACCTCTCTTCCTCTCCGTGCTTACCTTCCCCCAAACAAAACTTCCTCCCCCCCTCTCTCTCTCTCTTTCTCTCTCCTCTCTCTCTCCCTCTTTCTCCTTTCTGCCTTCCTACCCTTCCTCCCTCCTTATCTTTCTTTCTCTCTCTCCTTCACTCTCTCTCCCTGCATCCCCAACCTCCCTCTTGTCCTTCACCTCCTTACCTTACACCCCCCCCCCCCCACCCCCTCCCCCTCCCCCTCCTCCACCTTCCCCCTCCACCTCCCCCACCCCAACCCCCTCCCCCACCCCCACCCTCCACCTCCCACCCCCACCCTCCTCCCCCGCTCAACGGTTGTCCCCGAAGGATGGTCGGTATAGGAGGTGTTTACACGGTCGCAGCCTGTCAGAGTGTTTGTAGTTTACAGGACACGTCGCATTCCATGGCATTCTATGGCTCTGTTAATTCCCCCCTGGGCGTCGGTCAATGTCGGTTCGTGTGAGGATTCAATGACAAGGCCGATTTCGATTCCTTAGCTGAGAAAAAAAGAAAGGAAAGAAAAGAAAAGAGAGAGAGAGCAAGATATAGATGGATGAAAGTCCCTCTTTCCCAAAAGGGCCGAAAATCCAATCGAAGGAAAGAAAGAAATGAAGAAAGTTTTTCCTTAAGAAGGGCCCAAATTTCATCGAAAAAAAAAAATAGTTTTCGAAGCCAACGAAAGAAAGAAGGAAAGAAAATAGACTAAGAGCCACCAAAACATGGATAAAGAATTCACCAAAGCCCTAAAGCCACCAAAAACAGAGCAAAAAAAAAAGAAAAATAGAGCAAAATCACCCGAAAAATATAACAAAACAAACACACAAAAAGCAGCCCAAAAGGCCATGCATCTCGAGACCTAAGCCCAAACACAACACACACAAAAAAAGCCCAAAATTCACAAAAAAAGCTAACAAGCCACCAACCTAAAGACCCCCCCCCAAAAAAAAAAAAAAAAAAAAAAAAAAAAAAAAAAAAAAAAAAAAAAAAAAAAAAAAAAAATCCAGCCCCCGACCTACAGCACGGACCACAGAACCACAGAACCACAAACCCAGCGAACCAGCGAACCACCTCGCTAATCAAACCGAATAACCGGGTTCTAAGGGGGCAAACCTGCAGCGATATTTAGATCAAATCTCCGGTTACCTTTGGCACAGTTAACGTAGGGAGTAGGTCCATAGCCCGCCCCCTTCCCTCGCTCGGCCAGACTAGACGCACCGAGGGGTTTGGCGGGTCGACTGAAACCTCGGGAATCCTAGGAGGTTAGTGAGGGTCTCAGACTAGAGAGGAAAGGTCTGACTGACTCGAGGTGCAGTGACGGAAATAGCACAGCGTCTACGGTTAGTGTGGGTTAGGGAGGGAGGAGGGGAGGGAGAGAGGAAGAGAGGGGAAGGAAAGAGGAAGAGAGGGGAGAGAAATGGGGAGTGGGAGAGAAAGGGATAGACAGAGAGAGAGAGAGAGAGGAGAGGAGAGGGAGAGAGATAGATACCGAAGTAATATATATATATATATATATATATATATATATATATATATATATATATATATATATATAGAGAGAGAGAGAGAGAGAGAGAGAGAGAGAGAGAGATATATATATATATATATATATATATATATATATATATATATAGAGAGAGAGAGAGAGAGAGGGGAGAGAGGGAGAGCGAGAAAGGGAAGGAGG
>BOPN01006895.1:2536-17536 GCA_017312705.2 Penaeus japonicus
CTCTAGATCTAACATTAAGCGCATGAAAAAAAAAAAAAAAAATGCTACCTTGTCTATGAATACAATTAGAACATTTCGAGGCAATTATTTGCTAGTATATATCCCTTTGAAGAAGAACAAAAGAGATGTTATTATGCACGTTGTCAATGTGGCTTTGTGTTGGGAGGAAATCCATCTCGCTTTTGGTCGGGAGAAAAAAATAATGACAATAACAGCTGAGGAATATCTGTAAAAATCTTTTTGTTCCATATTATAATAGACTTTTCCCCCCCTCTCTTGTGACAAGCAGGCGCGAAAATCATGAATATTATATAGTGAATATAAACTGTTTTTTTAATGCTTTAATTACAGGTGAATAATCAATCCGTTTGTGTTACTTAAGCAAGCGTTTACACGTGTTAGAGAAATTTACGTGTTGCTGTGGTATATGTATGTACTATTAGTGGTAAAGATTAAAGGTCATGTGATTATCTTTATTGGTTTTGTTATCAATATATTTTTTTAGCTTTTATTTTCTCGTTCCGTTATTTTCTTTTATGTGTGTGTTGTTATAGATTAATAGCCGACGTCTTCATTTTCATCTCGACGAAAATGAGAAGAAGGAAGGAAAGAAAGAAGAAAAAAAAGGAAACTTTTAATTGTCTCGTGAACACCTGTGCAAACTTTTAATAACAAAACTTTAAATATTCTCCTTAAGATATTGAATTATAATGTGAGTAATAGGGCGAGAGGAGAGCGACGGCGGCGGTGGGTAGGCAAGTGGGCGCAAGCGGAGAAGGTGGGCGGGGTGGGCAAAGCAAGCCTCGGCCCACTGTGCAACTGCACGAGACCTCAGCCAACTGGCGGGAGAGACATGAGCGAAATAAAGAGGTTCTCGTTGAATCTGTTCTGTACACGCTAACAGCTCCCAACAAGGCTACTTAATTAAATGCCACTTATCGTGAAACGTTACGTGGCCTCCGGGTAGGAGAGAAGAAAAAAAAAAGAGAAAAAAAAAGAGAAAAAAAAGGAGAGAGAGAAAAAAAAAAGAAAAAAAAAAGAAAAAAAAAGAGAAAAAAAGAGAGAGAGAGAAAAAAAAAAGAGAGAGAAAACAAAAATACTTACGTTGTCTCCAGCAAACCACTTGCGGTCACCAAGGAAATCTGAGAAGAGCTTTAGTGTATCTGGCAGGGCTTTTAAGTAAGCCTCTTTATTGGTGTCCTGGTAAAATAAAATATCAATGAGAGTAACATCTTAACCCTGATAGATTTAGGTTTCATGTGCTCTAAAAAAAAAAAAAAAAAAATCTTGGACCTTTCTATCTCCTCCTTTTTAAATACTTATCATTTAATCTCGCTTTTTTCAACTTTTTTCTTGATAACTACGAAGAGTATCCATTGGTAAGGGTCTTTTTAGTCAGACCAATTAGTCATTGAAATGTGTCATTGTAAATAAATATAATCTTGCCCTTGAGACCGAGTAAAACAAGGCTGTAGGAATCTGTTGCTACATATGTTATGACAATCATTCAGTACTTCTTGTTGGGCTTATACCTCACTAAAACTTCAAACATTCACACTATCAGTTTTAATAACAATATCAATCTTTGATAAAATAGTATGTTTTCTTCCAATTTCTGTGAAGCAGGATGTGGGTATAATGAATCTCATATTTACCACCTTGCATATTGCCTGTAACTTTGCATAGTAGTATATGAATATATAATAAAATCCTACAAAAAAATATAACATTCCTACTTACATATTCCCTGTAGCAGAGCCTTGTGAAGCCATTGCGGAAGTCAACAGCCTGGTTCTCAAGCATGTCCACGCGGACTTTCTCCTCCTCTGTTTTACCACACAGGTCATGCTGGCGGGCAATGTGACGGATGATGGCGCTGCTCTGGGTGATCTTCAGATTTCCATCCAGGTAATAGGGTAGCTGTAGGAAGAAAAGCATCATGAGAGATGCAAACAAGAAGTATGGCACAGAGACCTAATTCTTATTTTTAAAAGTAACAAAATATACAAGTTCTGGGATTTCAAACATATCAGAAAAATTGCACTACAACTTGTATTCTGAACAGCAGACTGAGTAACATTAGTTTACAATCATTAGACAACGGAATGTATAAGTAAACTCAACATCTCCCAGTTGAACTGTGGTTCACATGTTATCAGTGCTATTAAGAGTGTGGACCAGTTGGTGGCTATTTTATGAATTGTACCACTATTTGAGTGCAATGTTTACAAAGGTAAATGCCCATATACTCAAAGAATTTAAATAAAATCAATAAAAATTACATACATGCATACATACATTCAATCTTGCAATTTAGTTTAGTCTCATCCATCATTAATATCTAGATTCTCAGTGTTAGCAACTCAAAAAAAAATAATCTGCAGACCAAAGAAAGAAGCATCTCCCTTAAATACAACCAACTTTGATAGCTGCATATTATCCATGTCTTTTGGGAAATGGAGAGGAAAATGATAAATAGCACAATAACTCTGTAAACACTATCTGTCAGATTTAAAAATGATGTACATATAATATGAACATATAATATAAACTAGAGTAATATTATTTGACAAACATGATTTTGCTAACTGGTAAGATTTTTACCAAACACTAAACTTTCTATCTAAAAATAATGATTTCTTGGCCTTCAACAAACCCTTTAAAGTAGATTTGTTTTTTTTCCAAGTTCCCTGCATCTGTAGACAACAGAGCAATGAGGTAACTACTCTGCCTTTGTAAATTCAAAAAATATTTCCATAGAAAATACAACTGGACCCATATCACTGGATATGAACTTTATCAACTTTAAAATGACCTTCACAAGCATTAAGATACACTATCAGTTACAACATCCATATCACCAGTAAAAAAAAAAAAAAGTTTACCCAATACTTTACTGAACTTTGAATCAGTCACAAAGATAAAGTACCTCTTTTAACAGAAGAAAAAAAAGATTCTTCTCGCTCAATCACATATGCTGATAAACGTTTGCTTCGTTACAAAAATAAATATATTGCCAGTCATGAGTCAAGTACACTCCATTATGGGGACCAAACACAATGAGTGAAATGAGCCTCTTATCACCACATCAAGTACACTCGAGATAAAAAGACTGATTCTGCTTCTGAACAAAATTCTAATTTCTAAGCTGCAATTCTTCCCTTTTTCTAAATACAGTTCTAAGACACTTCTTGGTGTGAAGCAATTCAAAGCTAAACTTAATTAAGTTAATCAATATTAAATGCTATCTGTGATTTAGAACAATTATATGTTCAACATATGACTGGGAAATAATAGAAAACTCATTTCTTTGCATAACAAAAATAATATCAAAATCAAACAAAAAAAATATGATAAACAATAGGCTACAGCCATAATTCAGAGTTAATAAAAAGTAAAAAAAAAATATCCATATAAAGAACAAGGATGAACACAAGATCAACCAACTGAATAAACAAATATATATTCTTTTGAATTCATAAATGAATTGGATATATAATCTTTTGAATCCATATATGAATTGCATACAAGTACATGTATATAAACATGATAGTACACTTTTACCCCTTGGTGAGATCACTACTGGTAACTGTACTATATAACAAAAATATTTAAATCTATACATATATACTTAAATGAATACATATAAACACAAAGGAAACGTACGTTTGGAAAGTCAAGGCCGAGGGTAAACTTAACATCGAACCAGCATGACTTGTCGTAGTCAGGAGCAGGGCCACAGTCATAAATCTTCTCCTCGTACTCTGTGCCAGTGTACGCCAGCAACAGACGGATGGGCTGGGCAAGCTATATGGGAGAGGGGTAAAAATATTAGTATCTTCACTAAGGACTTCAAATGTTAAGTGCTAAACTCTAAGATGAAATAATACAACCAAACTATGAAAATTAAACAAACCTTTGAGAGAAAAGTTTAAAAGAGAAATTCTGTTATCATACATACACAGGAATCACATCACACATTAGTGATTGAAAATTGAAATTATTCCTATTTGTCTTTTTCATACAAAGCATGACTCATCTGTTGCCAATTGTCAACTATGATAAGATTAATAAAACTTTTGGTCATAAAAAGGCTTAACAAGGATAGATAATGTTGCTTTGGCCAATGCTTATCAGCAATTTTTTCCCCCAAAAATTTCACTTACATCACAGAAATCTTGATTTATATCCTACCAGATGATAGTTTAATTTGCTTTTGACATGCACATCATACTGCATAGTTTACAAATCAATTCAAGCTACTCTAATACCATATCAAAGTATTTAAATGTTCAAGATTTACATTCTGTTACTACCGGTAAATGTTACAAACACATCACAGTGGCTTCTTATACGAGATTCTTCTCACACTGACAATGGCCGAGCTCAATCCAAATTTGTACGATGCCTGGCATTATCTGTGACAGAGGACAATCTGTGATGCAACCCCACAAGGGCACTGTGTCAAGACATCATCATGCCCTCCACATGCAGCAAAAGCCACAAGCCTCCTTCAAAAGAGTTCTGCATGGATAAAAGTTTGGACTTGTTCCTTAACAGACAATAAATTAAGGGGGAGGTCACACACAGTGGGGGATGAGCAGTAATCTTGCAATCATTTATCAGATTATTCAATGTGCTTTATTTTTTGGTAAATATCTGCACTAGTCCAATATATATATGACTGCTTTAAGAAAAATCCCTGACTTGCATCAAAAGAGCTCTAATAAATGCTAACAAAACACCACATGCATTCTAGCAAGACAACTTGGAGTGTTCCTGAAATAATGATATAGATCCAGTCCTTTATGTGATTCTATTTTTTTATTTATTCATTTATTTTTTTCTAATTATGTCTTATGGAGTCATTATCCTTCATGTGTGAAGATTGTGGTATTTCCTTTCTATAGTAATATCATTTATCTTTTTAATCTTCACCTGTCATTATTCTGAACAATCATCTGACAAACATTATCCTGCATTCCTACTAAAATAATCAAAATATACTAGATGATTTCTAGTGAAGAAATACAAATGCTTAGCAATTTGCTTTGCAAGGATGATGATGCAAATACCAAGTCTTTTTTTCTTCAAGTTAACAATGATTTAGCAGAGTCATTCTCCTCCAAGGTTAACCTGAGGGATCCTTGGAAGTTCTTCCCTCTTTTTTAGGATATTTTCACTCTTGGCACGGATTTCACATTGAATATTCTTTTATAGGGTGTACATTCGTGCTTTTAGTCTTATTTCCTTGAATAGGTATCCGTTTTTCAACCTGATAATGACATGCTTGGGGTGCTGGTTTGTTTGAGTTTGTGGTGGTGGTGGGAGACCTTGTGGGAACTCGTTTCTTTGTCGTGTATAATTAAGGCAAGAATCGTGTTATCCACCTACGAATCCCACGGTTTATCATTCGCCATAACCAAAGAAATGTACAAGACTTCATAAAGAACAACGAACGAGTAAAAACCACTAATAACGAACCCCTTTCCCACAGGGTTTCCACGCCGCCCACCGTGCAACAAAGCCGGGTCATGTATCACGCCCAATTCCTAAGTTATTCCGCATTGATACGACCCAATCCCCCGTGCAATCACCAAAAAATACCCCTCCCCACCGACACACACCCTAAAAAATAAACAAATCTATTTGAAACATGCTCAAAAAACAAAAAAAAAAAACTAATCTTTGCAATGCTCACCCCGCGGATGCTCCAGTACGCTAAGACGGGCGCCATCGTTCCCTGACTGTGACTGACTGACAGACCGAACTGAGTGACCGGCTGGCTGCCTGAGACCACAACCTGCCTGAAGAGTTACACCCCGGCGCTGTGATTGGCTGAGAGATCGATACGCCTTTAAAATGTGTATCAGACACTCTGGATAGATAAGAACAGCTATATGAAAGTAGATGAGTAATGGAGCTTACTGACTTTTCAATCGCCGTGTCCTAAATGTGCTATCTAAAGCATGGTCTCTATATGGACTTTGATCTGTAGGTGGTTACGAGTATAACGATCTCTGTACAAATAATGGGGGTGGTAAGTAACAATGACATTGCATGTTCAGATGATGAATGTAATTATCTAACTTGAGACCTATTGTAATTATTGGTATGTAATGTGCAATGCATTTATAAGTATATATGCAGATGGAAATTATTTATGATAACTATAAACGAGGTAGTACGATTAAAATAATTACACATTTTCGTTTAGAAATTATACATGTTGGAATGATAAATGACATTCAACGTAAACGGAAACCAACCAATAACAAAAATATACATCGGTGATTTTGGTTCTTGTTTTGTTTGGTCCTATAAGCACCTGTATTACATGTGGCCATTGATGAAACTATTATCAAAGCGAATTGGCTAGCGTTGGAAACTATATATTACCATGCTGGTCCTCCACATTCATTATATATATATATATATATATATATATATATATATATATATATATATATATATATATATGTATGTATGTATGTATGTATATACATATACATATACATATATGTGTATGTGTAAATGTATACACACAAACACATATATATCTAACTATCTATCTATCAATATATATATATATATATATATATATATATATATATTTATGTATATATATATATTATACATATATATATACATACACAATACCTGTATATGTGTATATGTGTGTGTATGCTTATGTATATAATGTGTTATTTTGTTCTGTTACTCAGCAAAGTTTTTTTTTTTTTTTTTTTTTTTTTTATAATGGCCTATATCATAACAATTCCCACAGGTATATATATATTTATATATATACGTACACAATACCTGTATATGTGTGAGTATGCTTATGTATGTGTTATTTTGTTCTGTTACTCCACAAAGTTAGTTGTTTTTTTCTTTTTCTTTTTTTAATGGCCTATATCTTAACAATTCCCACAGGTTGTCGCTCAGTCTAATGATATCCCCTGCATTATACGTGAACCGTCCTAGGTAACACTCTGAAATCCGAATGACATCGGTCGACGTCAGTTGCCGACGTTTGACGACTTCTGCCTGACGCCCATTTTGCTCATTCGGCCGACGTCCGCCGGTTTGCAACAGTCTAGGTTGATGTTTCTTATCATGCACCAGACACAACAGATACCGAGAAGCATGTACGCGAACTTTTATGGCCATGATATGTACAAAAGATAAATCAATTGCATATTTTGCAGTATTTGCAGGAAGAAGTCCTTTCGCGAATTCAGTGTATAAAACGCTGTCCAACTTGTCTCTGAGAGGTATTGTATTACAATAGGCTGCGAATCCTTTAAACCTCCATTTTACATTAGGTGAAAAAAGTAAATATTTTTCGTCTTCAGGTTGCCTTGGTAAAGATTTAGCAGCGTCTGGAGTGGCAAATATACAAAAGACATCTAAATCATCTGGTCATGTAATAGTGGTCGTCCTTAATGTTAGTTATATTAAAAAATTTGAGACTGTTGTGTGCAAGTTTTCACTTGTTGATTCATCCCCGTTACAGTGAACATCAATTAAGCAAGCGTATCGGTATTGATTGTTCTAGTCTCACCATCAAACAGGCCTTTGTAGGCTAAAGTCAGTTGTTTCATCTATTATTGTGTTAATGGAAAATCTATTAACTAACTCCTTGTCGCCTGTGCTGTGCAATAGTCAGGAACATATTGCTCATATCAACGTAATGGTCTGCCGGCACATACAGGGGGTTATGTTTAGCAGTGGAAGAGCACAACATAATGGCATAGAGCAGCGATTCTTAAACTGGGGGCGTGAGTAATTTCCAGGGGAAGCGAGTGTGCAAGCCCTAGGGGAAAGTGTAACTATGTTCAGAGACATCACGCATTGGGCATAGTTATGATATTGAATAATAGCAATTTAACTGTTTGAAAGAGTAGGGGGAGCGTAGAGATGGTGAAAAGGTTAAGAATCACTGGTGTCTTGCTACAGTAGAAGACATATATATATTGAATGTCTTGAGGTATGAACCTAGCATACTCAGAGATAGTTTGAGGCTTATTGATGGTAGATGTACTATAAGTAGAGATTGGCCTTGTGTAAGAAACATCCTCTGGGTGCAAGGTGACGTGAAGAGGGGAAGGGAAGAGCTCCGCCGTGGCGTTATGCTCTTGGAAAGTGGTCATGGACAAGCTGGATCTCGGGTTCTTTGCCTTTTTTTGAGTCACGGACACTTTGAGAATCTGTTGAATCATTAGACCCCCTCCTAGAAAAATTAACATAAATATCACCACGCCATTGGATGCAATGAATTTACTTTTTTTCATTTTTTTCTATGAGACCAGTAAACGTGACTTGTTTTAAGATGGCCACCTGGCGGGCATAGCCGCTTCATACCACGTAGGTAGCGCAGCTTGCCCTCGAAGGTCGGGACCTAGCCTCGTAAATATAAATATTGATTTTATACCTGATATCCATTGACCCCCTAAAGCTCATCAATGGATCCCGTGGTAAGAACCCCTGAGCTAGATGATAATTATGTCAGTCATGGTAGCTTATATCCAAAATCACCAGAGCCACAAAAGTTTCGCTGAATATTTACCAAGAGGAACATAACTCGAGTTATGAGACATCAGATAGTTTCAACTTTCCCAAAAGATAATCTCGAGAAGTCCTGAGTGTTTCCTCCATAGGATGAGTCTGGGTTACCATTGCAAATGTCATGTGAAAGACAGCGGGACTGATCATGATTTGCTGAGTGCCGCGATGCGTCAGATAACTCCTGCTGTAATGCATCAGATATCCCATTCTGCATTCCCTCCAGGGGTGCAAGCAAACCTCCTTCCGATCATAGAGCGTGTAAGAAAGAAATCGAAAATGGTTCAATTAGGACAAGGGCGGTTTGAGACTAATTTGGATTTACTTATGTAAATATCATGTCAGTTAACCTTGGGCCACTCGCAACCAACATTCCCAACCTCGCCACCTCGCATGGTATTCATTCTCTTCATTCTCATCCGGTTCTACCCCAGCATATCCTTATCACCACTATCATTATTGTTGTAAATATTATTGGTATTGACATTATTATTTCATGATTATTATTATTTTTATCTCACAAATCTTCGATGTTCTTTTATAATAATCATCACTACCGTTTTAGTGTTCCTTTTTATTATTTCCATTATCATCAATGATTATTTCTATCATTACCACCATCATTATCATTATTACTATCATTAACATCTCTTTCATTATCATCATCTTTATTTGTTTATAATGAAAGATGACCCAGTTCGAGATGACTATTTGAGATGAGTTCATGACTCCCATTAAAGTAATGTACTCCAGTAATCATAGACGCTGGGGACCTCGGTAATAGATAACTCTTTAAAGCAGTGTGAGCTTTAACTTTACATTTACCTCAGTTGCTGCGGTGTATGTGTATGGTGTGCTTATAAATTTGTATGTTGTCACACTAAACTTAACCCGTGACGATTTGATTGATGGAATTTTTAACCTATAAGAGACTAACAATTCTTTCAGAATTATATTTTGCAGATGATAAGTAACTTTATAAATAGGCACAATCATATCATTTTTCAATATCCAAATGCAGTGGTTCAGTTCAGTTCAAAGAGATTTGCGAAGGCGGAGCTTCGCCCGGGATATATGCACAAAGGCCCGGCCTCTGTCAGCTGTAAGTGCTGACTCACCTGCCCAATGCAGTATGTCCACTGTCGTCCAGGTGGTGGCGACGTGTGTGTGTGCCCAAAAGTAATAAATGTGTATTTTAAATATTTATTTTATCTTATTTGTTGCGATTATGTTGTTATGATCCGGGGCATAGGCATGTACTCTGTGTGTGTGTGTGTGTGTGTGTGTGTGTGTGTGTGTGTGTGTGTGTGTGTGTGTGTGTGTGTGTGTGTGTGTGTGTGTGTGTGTGTGTGTGTGTGTGTGTGTGTGTGTGTGTGTGTGTTTGTGTGTGTGTGTGTCTGTCTGTGTCTGTGTCTGTGTCTGTGTCTGTGTCTGTCTGTCTGTCTGTCTGTGTCTGTGTCTGTGCACCTGCTCTTCGTGCCTGCACTTTATAAGTCAATGCCCTCTTTGGGCTAATTCAGTCAGTTTTTGTACACAATATTGTTGCTTCGTATTCTCTCAATGACCATTGCCTTGGTTCGTCCCCATCTTTACACAACACAATTTTGAAAATTTATCATGCTTTTGATAATTGTCCAACACCAAAATTCTGAAATGAGTTGGTGCTTCATTCTTTTTTTTATGATTTCATTTTCAGGTGATTAATTAATGTTTCTTGAAATCGCAATCGGCCAAACAACCTCAAGAGCCTCAGGGCCAAAAAATTCCCCCATGTCGAGTTTATGTATGTATGCAATGGAGGTGATTTCTGTAATGTTTGCTGTGCATAGTTCAATCTCCGGGAAATGCATCAAACGTTCACTGAGTGAATTTTATTATGAGGGAAGATGTTTATTTTTTCGTAGTTTTACAGATATAAAATAAATATATATAATTGATTATACCATAACAAAGGTTAGTATAGAACTTATAAAATTATTTTTACAAATTTTCAACAAAGACAAAGTTGCTTCTCAATCTTTCCAATTCCAACTAAATATCACTCTTGGTAGTCAGGAGTGAAAAGATTTGAGAAGCTATTCAAGCTTTGTTAACTTTTATTTGATTTTCTTTATAAGTCTTAAGTGATATAGATTATTCTCTAAAATATAGGTAGTAAATATCCTTAGAAATGATATATATAATGACTCAAGCTCTTTAAGAGTACAAATATTTTGATTGGCATGACCAATTTTGCTCTTTTTTGAAAAATTATAAAATACATTTCATTATATTTCAATCATGTCTCATTGAAGGAAGATAATTTATTTTTTATGAAGTGTTTGTTATGCTGT
Organism: Penaeus japonicus; assembly: GCA_017312705.2. Taxonomy (NCBI): domain Eukaryota; kingdom Metazoa; phylum Arthropoda; class Malacostraca; order Decapoda; family Penaeidae; genus Penaeus; species Penaeus japonicus. The sequence continues at coordinate 13,438 of BOPN01006895.1, forward strand.
ATTATTAATGAGAAGATACTGACTAATAAAAGTACATCCAAATGGGATTGATATACAAACATATATTGTACTTTCATTCTTTATTGAAGGCAAGACAATAAAAATCACAATCAACAATAGCAATGACACTTAAAAAGCCTAATAGTTTAAAGCCTTATGACTAGACAATAATATTTTGTGAATATATCAATACCCTGTAAGTTAAAAGCATAACTTATTCTGGTTACTAAACAGTATATGTTGTATTAGTCAAATGGGTGTCTAATGCCAATGGTTAAGTAAGGTACAAGGATATATTCAATAATTCATACAATAAGATATTGGGACATGCAGTTTGAAGAATTTGCATTATCATATATGTCCATATATCTATGTTATTACTCTTTAATATCATATTTGGAATTATAATTTTCAAGATACTCTTCAGTTTCAACTTTTAGTTTCCACTATACTTGCCACTTTGTAAAGTGGTTTCCACTCCTTGATATAACATGACAAACAAGGGCATGTTCACTAATTGTAATTAATGTTAACTGTAATAATGCTTTCACAAACTAATGAAATTTTAGATATTTGAACGTTTTTTTTTTCTCATATCAACTAATATATTGAGGATATGAATGCATCTGCATGGTGTGTAATGTACTGCTTATATAAATGTAAATAGGCAAATGTCAAATTATTTATGTACACACACATACCCATGCAAAAACATATGCACACACATGCACACACTCAGAAAAAAAAAGAACAAGTGATGGAAAACAAACTATACACAAAGACCAAGAAATAGGGTGAAATAAAATGTGACTACAAAAAAATTAATGATGGCACAGGGGAGAATGAAACCTGTTGACAGGTAATATCATGAACAAGCTTCAGAAGTAATCAGTGACCTGAAGAAGCTCAACTTCAAATACAGTTTAAAATAAGTTCATTTGTGATACTAACCAGATATACCATTTAGCTATAGAACAACCTTAATAACAGCAACACCATAATGAACTCTAGATCAAATATTTCTCACTGGAAGCACAAAATTGTGCCTCTGGAAAACTTGTTTTTCAACTTCATGTTATAATATCTCAAGCTGCAAGCTGGAGATATTATGACACCTATTTAGAATTATCTGGATTTTAACTATTTTTTATAATAACAAATAATGATATACTTTTAACATTGGTACTATGGGTCTTAATTCATTGCAGACAGGAATAGATTTGCTTGCCCAATCCCCAGCTCTGGCATTAGTGCCACCTGTGCTGAACCCCAGATGGTTCTTATTTCAGAGCAAGGAAACTTCATGTGACGTATTGCAACCTTCCGTGCTCTCTTCCATTCACTTGTTATATTACTAAAGCCATATTTGTGTTCGTCTTTTTTTGTGTTTTACTGTGTTGCCAGACTTATATGTGCTATATGACAGGCTTTATCAATATTGCAGTAGTCTATAATTGTAGTATAGGGTCCATATCAGCTCATTATGTTCATTATACTCGGTGTGATGAAAGTATAGCACAGAGAAATTTAATTTTTTTGTTTTCATGTACTTTCATAAACAAATACGAAAGTAATAACCATCCACAGCCGAGATTACATGAAGAGATGGGGAAGAGGAAGTAAACCTGTGTTTAGGACTTTGTGTGGCACAGCAAAGGCAGCCAGACTGGTACAGGGGTACATTGTAAATACTGGACATGGGCTGGATCATGTTCCTCTCTTCTCACTCTGCCTGTATATCCTACATTGCCAGTAATTTAGAGCAGGATGTCAACATCTTGTTGTGTGTCATCACTCTCTGAAGATAGTGCTTGCTACAGACCAATAATAGGTGCCATTTGTTACTGATGGTGCTAGGGGAGAGTGGTGTCATCTATGTTTGGGATTCTAGACTAAACCTATTTTGCTGAATATTATGGCAATCATAGTAATTATAATTCCAGGTCATCATCAATCACTAAATGGTTATTACTCATAGTACAAGAAAGAAACAGCAATCCACTCTCCCAGTGTCAAAAATGCCATGACAACTATGGTCATGGACATCATGACGCCCGCTTCAGGCCAAAATTGTGTGTCACATATGTCTTGACACCCATCTGCAATGGGTTAACACCTTTATAGATTTCATTTTTCTATTAGACAATATGTGAGAAAACTGAAAAAGTATTAGGTATGCTCTGTTCAGATATATTTTATGGATTTGTTACAAGGATAAAAGTCCAAGTATATCTTTGTGCAAGTATATTTTACCATGTTAAAGATATTTTTGAAAAACTTTGGTAGTTTTGATGAAATAATGGGATTGTTATATGTTCTTACAAAAAAATAACGAGAAAATCTAGCTCTATAACGTTTCTTAAATATTGATATACACTTCACTGAAGCAATGTCAAAAGAAGCTACAAAATGACTCAAGTATGAATAGGTTCATAAATAAAGAAATGGGTTTTGATACAAGACACTCACCTTAAATTGATGCAATTAATCCAATTAATTCTATATACTATGGATGAGATATTAATACAAGTTTTCATTACACAAATTAGACTGTAAGCCTAATTAAGCACAATAGGATAGGATATGTATTCAATATACATTCTGATATGTTTTCTCCTTCTTTCTTTCTTTTTACAACTTAACTTTAACAGTATATATCAACAATGAATTTCTGAAAGGACCTGAAAGTTTAATTCAAATTGTTAACGTTATCAAAAAAAAATTCTAAAGAACATCCTTTTCATATATTTTTTTTCTATAAATAATAGTTGAAGTATTATTCAAAATACTGAAACATTCCATGAAAGAAAAATATTATATATGGTACCTAGCCAGTTTCCTGCTTTTATATATTTCCTCCAATTTAGTCTGTATTTAAACCCTTTAAAAATATATTCAAGTGTTCAACTATTCATCTACCACAACCTGTAAGCAGTAAGTTATAACAATAATTTCTTTCAACATTCAAAATGTTACCATAAGATACAACATCTAATGCAGTGGTTTTCAAACTATTTAGTATGATGGCACACTAAGAAACAATTGATATTTTGGCAGCACACATGCTCCTTGATATATGTATGTATGTATATATAGAAATATATATAGAAATATATATATATATATATATATATATATATATATATATATATATATATATATATATATATATGTATATATATATATATATATATATATATATATATATATATATATATATATATATATATATATATATATATATATATATATATATATGTATGTATATATATAGCAATAGATATATATATATATATATATATATATATATAAAGATTATATATATATATATATATATATATATATATATATATATATATATATATATATATATATATATATATATATATATATATATATATATATATATATATATATATATATATATATATATATATTATATATATATATGTAGTCTTAAACTTATTTTCGACAATCAATGTGAGGAATTCTCTAAACCTAACAAAATTATATTAGTTTCCCGGCACACCAAAGAGATAATGGCGGCACACTAGTGTGTTACTTCACACACTTTGCGAATCACTGATCTAATGCTTCATTGTACTATTATAAATAAAGTGTATCTCTATAAACAGTATTCTGCAAATAAATTAGCTTCTATATATTGACATATCAACCCTTTATGGACCACACATACTTTCCTTGGCCACTCACCCATGCAATTTTGCACTATGTGACTAGTTTGTCATGTTGATTAATAATTTGTTTTAATCAATGTTCTACCTTTGCAATACTGATTTGTCATACTGGGCAATATAGGGTTAACACTGGCAAACTGAACTCTCATAGATCTCATAGATTTTAAAATAGAAAGGTTTTATTAATATGACATTTTTTTTTACATTTCTAAATGAAACCTCTATTTCTTTAAAATGACATTAGGTCAGTATGTAGTACACCCTGTAATCAAGACACTGATAAGCAAACATTTCATCCTATATGGACACTGTATCACTATAAAAGCACAAACTTGATACATTCACAACAGTTTTGTTGCCTTTGATCATCTAATTACCACAACTTTTTAGGCAAAAGACTG
>BOPN01006895.1:27536-32536 GCA_017312705.2 Penaeus japonicus
ATTTGCACCGGATAATGTAATATCAAATCATGGGAATATTTCGCTCCCATTGAATGACATTCTATCACATCATGATCTCTTCTTCAAACCCGTTTTACATCATTACATATGTATATACTTATAGCAGTTCCACTTTTCTTCACCTGTGAAAAAACTGTAAACTAATACAAAAATCTCTGTATATCAACCCATTGAATCAGGCGGGTGAAAAGCAATATGAGAAACGCTCTGAGAGGCGCAGTTCAGCATAATGCAGCACATCATCAGGCTGGGAGAGATCTTGAACTGGTCACTGCACACACTTATTACCTAGTCGGCAGGAGCAGCATTACGCAAATATAAGCCCTGGCAGGAATGGTTAAGAGACCTATCCTCATACTCACATGTTATTCCTGTGGCAGCACATTGCCAACGTAAGCAGGGCCAAGAGCACCAGCATCACAACAAGAGGGATGAGGATGGTGTGCACCACGTCCAGAGTGTAAGACCGTTTTGTAATCTGGAAAATTGCATGGATGAAGCAATGCCAGGATTAGGATTATTTTTGTTGCTTTTTTTTTTTATCCTTTTGTCTTTATTATTTTAATTACTATTATCATACTATAAGACTTACTTTGCACAGCATATATGCAACCCACAATGAAACATGTAAACAAAAAAATAAGCCAAAGAAAAGATGGCCTATTCTTTCTTGTCTTCAAACCATACTTCTCAGCTTTTGTATTTATCCTGATCATTATAAAAAATTGTAGATTCAATATCATCCTAAATTTAGAGTGACAATTTCTAAGTAAACTACATATCCAATTCCATACAAGACTATGAGCCAAACCAAAAAAACATATAGATGGCAAGCTGTTCACCTCAACTTGCACTACCATAATCATACCTGCTCCCGGCTGCGAAGGTATACCCTCCCCTCGTTCTCCAGGGCTGAGATCACTGGGGACCTATGCCCTTCCTCATGATCACGAGAATCATCATGTCCACCATATATCAGGTCATCACTGTTGTCATACTGTAACAAGTTAAAGTGAAATGAATAATAATGATAATAGTAATGATAATAATAATAATAACAAATATAAATCAACTTCCTTTTATTGCTTTAGAAGTATCTCCCCAAGTTCACTAAAAAGGTGATGACAAATAAAAATCAATTCACACATAATAAATGCCATAACTGTATAAAAAAAATAGATAATTCACACTTATCAGACTACAGACACAATATTTAATAACAGTTCAATACCCTCCACTAACTTCAACTTACCAACTTGAAGCTGCACCAGTCGACAGCAAAGTTCTTCTTGCGGAAGAAGCGCTCGTAAGACGTTTTCTTGAAATACGGCGGGCAAGGATGGTGGATCCAGAGAGGCTTGACCTCCTGTTCTAGACGATAAAGAGATGACGAAAATCTTGCTGAGCTCCCATATCCTATGTAAACTCTGGGGATATGAAAGATATATGGAATGTGGTGGAATATCTACAAATGATAGCTAAAGCTATGGAAATTCTGTGTAGGAAAAAATCTAGTACAGGGAATATACTAGATGGTCTACAATTTTTTCATTCTATTTATCATTTTCTTTGTTTATCTTCTGAGATAGAATTAGATACATTTAAAACCAAAAATATACATGGTGGTGTGTATTTATTGATTTTCAATTTCTTAAGTGTTATTATTGGTTGGGTCAAAAGCAATGTAACTGCATGAATCTATAGTAATTACAACCGTGCTTTTCACAAACTCTTGTATCCTAAGAGTCAATTACTCCTTCTACTAAGCAAGAACAACTTCCTTTGGAAATTTCCATATAAAAACATGTCCATCTTACTCCAAGAAGGAAAAAGAGAATATATACCAAAAATGTATAACACCAACTTCAACATGAACACCCATCCATTCGGATAAAACTGATCTTACCCTTCCCTCTCATCGGGTCTGGCAGGCAAGCGATCACCCTTCTGGGTGGCTGAGGCTAAGTATGTCACATTGAGGTCAGCAGCACTCTCTTCCCAGAGGTCTTCTGTCATAACCGACATCAGCTTCTCCCAGCCTCTGCCAACCAACATTTCTTCTACGTTCATATTTGTGACTTTGAAGCGCACCTCATAGGGCTTACCTAAGGAATAATCCCAATCAATACATAATTTTATTTCATCCAATTTTTCCCCACTACTACATAGTTATCATATTTGTCAGTATTTCAAAAACATGGAGAACAAGTTACAGGACATACGTGGCTGTTCCAAAACATCTACATTGTACACCCTGTGTGAGGTGTTATATGTACCCTTGTCTCTTTCCACCACTTCCAGCTGGAAATATAATATAAGTTATCATAAGTTCCCTTACATTTTATTATTCATTTTTAACTAAGAATACATGACTTGATTTTTCTTCTTCTTTTGCTTCCAGGGGTAAATATGGGGGAATTCTTCAATTAAGGCTCCAGTAACTAAATCGTTAGCTGAGGAATTGGGCCTTCTCTAAATACAAGATTCATAAACAATGAAAAAGTATTTCAAGCTTTTGACATACAAATTGTTTACTAATTATTTCTAATAATTTATCTTTTTCTATCAAATATAGGAGCAAGAACTACAATAAACAATGTAATACTGGACAAAAACACAAATGATAATAATAACTAGTAACTTGCGTAAAACAAGCATTGTTGAAAGCAAATAAACTAACTGAACATTTGGTTTCAGTAAACACACAAAAAAGTAATTAAATGTAGTACTAAATAAAAACACATGCTTTTTTTGAAATATGAGTAATGAACAATTAATCACGTACATCTATGAAACAGTCGTTTACTGGTGCTGGAAAGGAATTGAATTATTTGTTTGAGTACTATTGTCAGCAAACTATACTACACAGCAATAAAAAAAAGTGGGCAGAAGAAAGAAAAAACATGCAATGTTGAACATATATTATTAAGGGGAGGGGACAAAAAAAAAATAATAATGAAATCTGCAGATAAAATCACTTTTGCCATCTTTTGTACTACAAAGACCTGAGTACAGAAATGCCATATAATGTGTGCCCACAGAATAAAAAAATAAGGAAGACTCAAAATATTAAGTAAACAAGTGGAAAAATATAATGAAGTTTCATCATGAGTAACTTAATTATGACAATTTCCACATATCATCCTTTATGCGTTAACCTACTAACAACAGGGTAGATTCGTCTGTGCCTGGTCATCTCATCGGGGTATTTCACAGCTCACAGGACCAGCACCCTGGGCTATTTGTGCACTGAGGCAGTGAGCAGCCACTATATGCCCCGTCAACTGGCGTGAAGGCCAGACAATACCATGACTTGATGTTCACGTCATCCGGCAGGATGACCAGCCAAGTCATGACGTAAATATCACATCATCCATCATTAAGGGGTTAAGGAACTAAGCAAGTGACTAATGTAAAGACAAAATTTTCAAAATCAGTTGACCATAAGAGTTTAAAATTTGTCTAGAGTAATATCATTCCAACTTAGATACCCATTAAATTATAAAATTTATTAACAAATAACATGTAACAAAATCACTTCAATTTTCAAAACAAATTAGAAGAATTTAAAACTCTTAAATCAAGACACATTCAGCTGGTGACAAATTTCTACTACAGTAACCATCTACATGCCAAGTTCACACAAAAATAGAAAAAAAACAATATACTCAAACTAAAACCTCTACCTTCAAGCAAGTTTGTCTCAGAAGTTTGGTCATCTATTAATGTTTCCATAATGCATGCTCACAATTAGCAAAAAATTTCTTTTTAAAAAATAATAAAAGAAATATTCAAAAATTTAGATAAAATATCTCCTGGAACAAGCACCACTCACTTGAAATTCTGAAATGCCATCAGGTGGCACTCCATAAACAAACCCAGCATGATTAGCAGGAGAGTATGAGTAGTGTAGCCAGCTTGGGAGGTCTGGCATATTTAATAGGCTCGGACGGTAAGTGACATCTGGGAGGAGCAGAGATGATACAAGTTTCAAGTAATTTATATCTACTTGGGTTTTCACTTATCAGGTTGACTTCCAAAATGTAGGAGAGGTATTAACCTTGCACAATTAGCAACCTTCATGACTGTGAATGGTGAAATATTAAGTGCCCTCTTGGATTCAGACAGCACTCATAGTTACATTAGTGAGAGAGTTGTGTTGGAAATAAAAGTAAATATTCATCCATCTAATAAATTCATCTCTATGACTCAGAAAACTTTAATCACTAGTTTTCAAAGATATGCGGACCCAACCCAACGTCACAATAGTCAGTCATATGTTGCTGCATGACTTGGCTTATCACAGGACCAATGTTCTGACCTAAAATTTGCTAGGATTTTCAGCTCCAAAATCTAAGAGTGAAGTCTGAATATGGAATGCTCTTGTCTGAACTTATAGTGAATGGTGTTGATCATTACTATACACAAACAGCAGCAAAAATAGAAGAGCCATAATTTTTTCCATATTCATCTTCTGTAAACTGTAAACCAATTGTTGGCAAATCTTGACATCTAGCAAAGAAGATCAGGACCTTTTTTTCCAGAAAGAAAAATTAAGAGCATATCACCATAGTAAGTTCAAGCAGCAGTAATGATAATAAATCAATACACGAAATTGAATGTTTACCCGACAATAAGAACAAACTTGCAAAATTTTTAAGTGTTTACCACTAAGGGGTCAGATAAGAGGCATATATCTGTTAAAGCCCCTGGATATTAATACCTATTTTGAAGGATTCCATTTGGAGTTACAAATAGGGTACTTCCCTTTAGGCACATTATCAATCCACTCTCAAGGGGGTATATACCATAATTTTACTCAGGCCTGCAATGTAGCAAGCATCTACAGCTTCCCACCGAGAGATTTCTCGAGGCATGATGCTGTGCTGAACCTCTTAGTCCAATTTTCACCCATCTTATTCCAAAGGGTGTCTAAAACAGGTTTTGTAATTTTTAAAACCTTTTTTTATAAAGTCAAC
>BOPN01006895.1:40264-46053 GCA_017312705.2 Penaeus japonicus
AAATGAAATCAATACAAATGCAAAAATGCAAATATCTTCATTCACTTTTATCTTTCGCCCCTTCCTTAGATAAACAAAAACAAACAAACAAAAAAAATCAATCCATCAATCAATCAATTAAGATAGAACTAATCTCACTTGATTCGAAAAACCAATGATATGACCATTCGGCTTTTCTGAATTTCTCATGAAAGCGAGAAAAGTGAGAAAAAAGACATGACTATATTAATGCGAGAAAAAAGGTGTTAATATATTAGTATAAAAGAGCTGTCTTTGGAGACTCGTACTATGACAACAAGATTGAAAACAAAGAAATCTTAAGTATAAAAAAAAGACTATCTGAGAAAAATAAGAGACAACAAATTTCGACCAGATAAGAATAAAAGGTTGACCAGTAGATATCATTAATTAAAAATATAAAAAAAACAGAAAGGATCCCCACAAGTAATCTATCACATCAACAGCTAAAGACATTAGAGATTTGGTAGTAGAGAAAATACGGAGATATATACCTCAGAGGCGTAAATTTATCTTATCTCTTAAAAACAAACTCGGCCGAGACGTGAATGGGACGAGGCCAGCGAGCACCCCGACCGCCTACGCCTTATTCAGGACTTTTTTGTTTACAGATATTTTGGTGTATATGTGGTCTTTATTGTTCCTTATTTATATATTTTGATTGTAAAAGAAAATATTTTAAGGTGGTTTTACTGTATTTCAAGTCGGAATTATTATTTTTTATACGTCTTTTATTTAGAAAAGGCCTTCAATAAATTCCTCTCCTTGTTACTATACGGGGCGTGTTCCCTTGAGATAAACAGCAGACATTTATCTCTATTTATTATAACTATGGACAATATTGTCTTGTTACTATATAGTTTTGTAAAACAATGAATCGCATACATGTCATTAGAGGGAATAAGGTTTACTATACATATTTGTTCACCCTTTCATTATCAAAGAGAAGGAAGACGTTGATAGCAGACGACATTTCCTCATAACGTTCGGAATCATGTATTTTCTATAGAGTTGCTGTATAAAAGTAATGCTACATTCTTTTATGTGCATTTTATCATTACATGATGGTAATTCTAACCTTTGGTTCAACGTTTCTCGGAAAAGGTGGACAGAAGACGACGCTTCTTGTTCCCTCTAAATTCACCCACAGACAGAGAATATTTGATAATAATCCCGCAATTCCCTTATAGCGTGTATTATAAAACCTTTTCTAAATGTCGCCAACATTTCTTGTAGAATTTTTCTCCCCCTTATCTCCGATGTGCTTGCAGACGCTGACAGCAGACGACCGAGGAGACGAATGTCAACAAACCAATGTCACGGTGAACAGACGCTCGTCCCCTTTTCTTCATTTCCGACTTCAAAAATGACTCGGAACGTACTTTTATCACTGTGGGTGATAGTGGGCGTCGTGGTGGGAGGCGTGCTAGGCGAAGTTGAGGAGGAAATTGGCGTTGGAGCCGAAAGATATAGGATAGAAGGGCGAGTGGTCAGGCCCGACTCCTCTCTGGTGAGCGCCGCCGAGTGGTTCGCTTCCACCAAGGTCTTTACGAATATTGGCCATTTTGGCTTCTTGAGGTAAGTTATATTGTTGACGAAGACTCTCTCCACATGAGATTGATATAATTTTGGTATATGATATTGCCAAGATGTCGATAGAGATTTTAAGCATCTGAGTCATATGATTATGATGCAATAATGAATTTCCACTTTTAATTACTTCGTGTTTGAGTTGGGCATCGTATGGATAAACAATTTGTCCTGATTGTTTCTATGCTATTCTTTTATGGTATAAGGCATTTTGATCCAAATGTGTTCCAGACTGCAGAGTATGGCAGTTACCAATGAGATCTCAGGTGTGCACAAGCTAAAAGTAGAGTATGCAATTATTCTTTTTAAGTGTGCAATTTTGGTATGCACTCCAGTTGTGAAGATATCTCTGGTCTGATGCATCAAAGTTATGCTTTTATTTTGCAATATGAAAAAAGGAAATTTACTCACAAAGCAATACATCCCAGAGTTGTATAATATAAGATAGTATTACCAGATATGTAGCCTGATAACCCATTTGTGCTGGATAACATGATATTATGTCATGGAAATATTTCACTCCAGCTGGATGATTACATCTGATCTCTCCCTTGAAATACATATTTTACATACCTATATATGTATATATTAATTCCGGTTGTATCTAGATAGACAGATTTTTCTCAACTGCCCCCCCCCCAAAAAAAAATGATAATAATAAATAAATAAATAAATAAATAAGTAAAATAGATAAATAGTAAAAGAAGCCTCTCATCATGTCTCTTTACTTTCTTGAAATTCTGTCTCCTTTCTTTGGGATGTTAGGCCAATACCTAATCAGTAGGTAAAGACTGTAGGCTTTCCATCTTAACTTGGATATGGAAAAAGAAAGCAAAAACAGGAATGGAACACTTTGTTACATTTATCATGCATCAAGCAATTGTCACAATCTTAGCACCTATTGGTACTCTATTGAAGGCCAGCAAACTTTCACCATGTAATATCTGAAAAGACAGACTGAACTGGATCTTTAGTTGGCCAAATTTGGTATATGCTGGTGTAATAAGATTTACCCATATTTTATCTGTTTATGATGCACAGAAGTTTAAGTAGGTTTGTGTTCTTACTTAATGGGTTTTTAGTTTTAGCAGGTTTATTTTTCATTTTTATGATGCACAGAAGCTTAAGCCTGTATTTGAAGCTTATGATTTTAAGGTAACACAGGAGAATGTGAGGGCCTCTTGATCTGAATCCAAACTCAAACTTGATACCATATCTTTACTAGTGCAACATGCAATGTCATGATTATATAGTAATTGAAGATGAGGAATTATAGTTTAGTTGAATATGGAATTTGAGAAATTATGTACATAGAGCTGCATTTTTTCCACTGTTATGAGGAGAATTTTTTTTATCTTCATTTAGATTTGATCATTTTTGACTATGAAATATAATTATTTATGTAGAAAAGAGCTGTTAGATTGTAAGTTAAGTTAAGAGTAATTTATTAAACTTCCACCACACCCAAGCTCCATATTTGCACTGATGAAAATTTTTTCATGATTTAGGGTTGCTACATACAACCTAGAATTAGTAATCTTTAAAATATTTGAGGATAACAAAGATTTTAAGTCTTAGTGATATCCCCTTTGTTTTTCTTCTTTTAACCCAGTGGTCGCAGTATTAAAAAAGGTCTGTGCAGTAGGATGGCTGTTTTACATGTCTGGCACGGTGCCATCCGCATCTATGACTGACTCTGCCTTTGTAGCAAATCATGCCATCCACTGCTAATGGGTTAAAAGAGTTTTGCCAGTTTTATCAGGATATATATAGAATGATTAAGTGGGTGAGACATAGGGGCAGAGACAGATAATACAAGCTACATGTGACAACTGTAAGTGTACTATTGGTATAGTACTCACAATACAAAGCTCACTTTACTTTTGCAGGGAGGATGGGTCTTTTGTGATCAACAATGTCCCATCCGGGTCTTATGTTGTCCAGGTGATGAATCCCACTTTCATCTATGAACCACTACGTGTCGACATCAACTCCAAGGGGAAAATCAGAGCCAGAGCTGTGAATCATATCCAGCCATCCAATGTTGTGCAGGTGAGAGATAGAGGTTGCATTGTCAATAGTTTTTTTATTCAGACTGGACAGTTGATTAGAAGTTATAGAGTCAAGAGAAAATAATATATTGTATTTATTCTATGAAATATCTTGTGTATAGTGAACAGGAATTCCATTCCTTTTGATGTACTTTTAATTATGTGTCGGTAAAGCAGCAGTGTTTGGTACTTATACAGTTTATCTATTTACTTTTTTATTTCTTATAATTCATAATAAGTTAATGAAAAGATTGGTCTTAAAATTTCAAGTTTATTTGCTAGTTTTAATGCTTGCTTGCTTAATTTGTCTACTTAGAGATGATATAGAGTTTAAAGATATAGAATTATAATTTTGCATTAGAACTTGTTTGAAATATTAAAAGTTTAGTAAAGTTAGTTTCTCTTTATACTCATAAACAGTATTCATCAGCAAATTGTTCCCTCAAGAAGACTCATAGAATGTGTGTAAAGTGTATTTAGATCCAGCTGAATATTTTTCTGTTGTTTTCCAGTCATTTTTTCTCCTCTCTGATTTGACTGCTTTGCATTATTTACAAAATATGTTAATGCACCTCAAATATATTTGCAATTTGTAATCATGCTAATTGTAAATCACTATCTGCATCAGATGCCACATCCCCTGCGTATGAAGTCCATGGGACCTTACCGCTACTTCTTGGAACGTGAACAGCTACGCATAACAGACTTCCTCATGAACCCTATGGTTTTGATGACAGTCCTCCCACTTGCCCTCATGATGATTCTGCCAAGACTCAATGACCCTGAGACACGCAAGGAGATGGAGCAGATGCAGATGCCCAAGATGGACACCCCGGAACTCTCCGAGATCATGACCTCCCTCTTTGGTGGGGGAAGCACAAGCCATAACCAGGGAGCCCAGCAGAAGACCAGATCACGCCCAAATAAACGGAAGGAAAAGTAGACCGAATGAATCATTATTTTTATCAGTAGAGCATATTGTATACCCTTGTGTGTAAAAGACTATTTATACAGACTTTGTTGCGTGAGGGATGTGTATTGTTTGCCTGTTGGTGTGTTGCCTTCTGAGATTGAGAAATAGTCTTAGCTTGATCAGCAAATGATCTTTTTATGGGAAAGAAAGATAATGTGTTTTAGGAGGTAAAAGTAAAAAGAACTGAGGATTGTCACAAAAAAAAAAAAAAAAAAATAGAAAAAGAAAAAAAAATTGCTTTTAATCTAAGGGGGCAACAGGGGGATAATAAAACATGAGGTATGAATGGAAGAATTATACTATATCTTAGTATTTGTATGTAAGCAACCAGCCTTCAGATGTGAGAAATGGGAAGATCAAATAAACATGTTTTATTAACCTTGGTGATACAATATTTAGCATTTTTTTTTTCTTCATGGAGTTAAGGACAATCCTATTCAAATTCAAAATCAGACTGTTTTTTGTTAGATTGATACAAGTCCCCTTCCCCCCTCTCCACCCCAACATATACTTTCATGAAAACTTTCCAAAGAGTTTAAGTGCAAATGTCAATATTTTTTTTATGTTGTATGCGTGCTTAGTTACACATATTAAATAATAAAAGTGCCTATTTTGTTATTAGTTAAAAAGTTTCCCCTTTGACAGAAGGCAGTTTTACATCAGTAATAGCTTGCATTATATGGTTGAATGCCAATACTTCTCTATTTGGATGTTGAAAATATGGATAGAGATTGTAGTTCGTCAGTGCATATATCAGTAAATGCAATTGTCATATTTAGTTTACATAATGGGAAAATTAGTTGAATGTTATAAAGAGAAAAGAAAATACCAGTTATTTAATTATTATTTCCCTTATAGAAGTGCATCAGGTAGCAGTCTAACATATTAATATAAGGTGTACTATGTCCTTTTTTCATCATCAAAGTTAAATGTTGACATGCATATACTACATGTTTTTTATGTTTTCATCTGTTTCATATACACTTTTGCTTAAGGAGTAGGGATGCAGGAAATTCTATTTCATAATGAAAATAAGACCCATAAATATTTGAACATATGTTGTTAGCCATCAAATTTATGTGAATGGGTTGCTGTAATATACTATTTACTGTACTTTCTGTGATGTGTTATTGGCAAACAGTTCAAAATACTGTCAT
>BOPN01006895.1:47162-49662 GCA_017312705.2 Penaeus japonicus
CTTTTTATAAAATATCATTTAGGGAATCTCGATCCCTCCTAAAGACATTCAACAGTATAGAAACCACATCTTCAAGATGTAACAAAAAGTTGTTATCGACCATTCAACTGCGCAATATGATCAACATCTCAATGTCAATGCCAGGTCAACAAGCCAGAGAGGTCACAGCCGAGCGTCGCAAATAGGTCAGCCATCGATGACTCTGTCATTCCTACAGCTCAAGGCTGGCTACATAAACAGCGAGGCAAAAGATCAAGATAAAATAAAGGCCCATGAAAATCAGGCTCATGGCTGGAACGCGTAACGTAGTTCTTTCTTGATGAATATGCATGTTACGTGTCCAATCATTTTCCCAACATGACCTTGCACTGGCAAACGGAACCATCGTCTCTGGTCGCGAGCTGCGCAGTGATACGCCAAGAGAGGTCACGGGGTCATCGCTCCCACTTGCCACCTCATCAGACCCCCCCCCCCCCAACCAACCAACCAACCAAACGCATTATACACTTGTCGATAATGGCGACTTTCCCTCGATAACGGCCTCTCCTTATCGTTGGAGGGTCGACGAGGCCTACATCTACGCTTATTCCTAATTCCTTACAATGGACCTTATTTTGAGCTTTTCTTTTTCATATATCATTACAATAGATTTAACTGTATATCAAAACAAGGTTATAATTTGCCTCGACTGTAGTCTCAACAAGTAATTGCAATTCCCATTGTTTATAAACAATGTTATCAAATATAACTCCAATTTGTTCACGAAGTGATACCAAGACAGGCTGCGACATAAAGTTCGTGAGTGTGTTCTAGTCTTCATGTATAAAATTTTGCCTTTCTGTACAAGGAAATCGTGTAGTACAAGAATACGGCTGATTTTCCAATGCAACACCTGAAGCCCTTGCTTTTCCAACCCGTCATCCGCCACCGTGCTTTCCGTACATACTAAAAAAAGTACTTTGGGGGAAAAGGAGGAAGTGAATGAGTACAAGCGTGAGTGAGTGGTTGAGTGCATAACTAAGTGAATAAGTGAGTGAGTGGGTGAGTGAGTGAGTGAGTGAGTGAGTGAGTGAGTGTGTGTGTGTGTTTTGAGAAAGGGAGAGAGAGAAATTGAAATTGAAAGGGAAAGGGAAAGGGAAAGGGAAAGATTGAAAAAGAGAAAGAGAAATAGAAAGAGAAAAAGAGAGAAAGAGAAAGAGAGTGAGTGAGAGAGAGAACCAACCAGCCAGCCAAACATACAGACAAGACAGACAGCTTTTCGAATAAGAAATAAAAGCGACAGGCAAACTTATAAATATCACACGATATATGTCACCTACACCAAATAACTGTGATCAATGAGAACGTTGGCACAGATATTGATGAGCGAATACCAACCTCAGGCCGAGCTAATGGAAGGCAGAGACTGGAACGGATGGCCGGAATTCAAATCCATCTCGGGTTGTGGATGGAGCAGTGTGATGGAATGGCTCAGGCGAACAGGCGATAAAGCTCAGAGGAGCGTTGGTGGTAGTGGTGGGGTGGGGTGGGGTGGGAGGGCATGGTGATGATGATGGTGATGGTGACGACAACCACGATGATTACGGTTGTGGTTATGATGATGATCATCATCATGATGATAATAGTGGTGATGGTATGGTGGTAGTGATAATGATGGTGGGAATGATAAAAATGGTGGGGATATAGTGCTAGTGGTAGTGGTGATGATACAAATCCCAAAGTTAGTAAGAAAAGGTTCTAGCGGAGTGCGAGTAAATGAACCAACGCAAGCTTTCCTTCGGACTCTCTGCTTCCGAGAAGTGAACGAAAATGAACAAGGAAAAAACGATGACCTTCATGACCACTTCTGTCACATCCGCAAATTTTGACGTAAGAGGTTAAACTACATCAACCTCTTCCTGCTTTTGCTATTGCAACTGTTTCCTCTGCAGTAGCAAATATCGAGCATTGTCATTTTTATCCAAGAAATTCATATGTAAAACATGATGGTGAGTATTATGGTGATGGAGGTAGTAAAATGACGATGATATTGGTGGTGATGTGATGATAACAATCATAGCAATAATGATGATAATAATATGAATTATTATGATTAAATAAAAAATATATAATAATAAAAACAAAAATCACAACTGCAACAATGACAATAATAAAAACGACAGTAACAACCGGCGTAGTGATAATAATGGTAATGATAATAAAATGATAACCAATAATAATTGTTATAATAATAACAACAACAATAATAATAATAATAATAATAATAATAATAATAACAATAATGATAACAATAACAAAACACTACTAGTACTATTACTACAACCAATAATAATAATAACAATAGTTGGAATAACAATGGTAGTAATAACAATAGCAATAATAACAATAACAATAAAAAATAATAATAACAATAATAATGATAATAATAAAAATCATTATAATAAACATAATACTATAATATCTACAATAACAAAAATAGTAGTAGTAGTAGTAATATACT
>BOPN01006896.1:8259-15759 GCA_017312705.2 Penaeus japonicus
GAGAGAGAGAGAGAGAGAGAGAGAGAGAGAGAGAGAGAGAGAGAGAGAGAGTGTACACTGGCATTGGAATAGACTTAGAAACCTTGGACAACTTCTGCGTAGTCTGCCAACAGAAAATCGTCAGGACACAAGTGTCACCTGAACGTCAAGGCTGAGAGTGGTGCCATGGAAGCTGAAGAAGTAATGAGCATGTGGGAACACTCGCTGGACCACAAGTTCCGGTACACTACGTTCATCTATAATGGGGCTTCCAGCGCGTTTAAGGCTATGTGCAGGATGAATGGAGGTAAAGGCCAATATCAGGAGTTTCAAATTACAAAAGAGGGGTGTGTCAATCATGTATTCAGGTGAATTGGGGCATGACTTAAAAAGGCAGAGGAGGAGCCAATTGTCCATATGACTGCAAAGACTGGGATAACCTGCTCTTCTTGATGACCATGGAAAACTGATGAAGAAAGTCATCATTGTACTCCAGTGTTATTACATTGAAGTCATCAGGGGTAATAAAGGAGACAAAACCTAACATGAAGTAAAAAGGACTTTTTTTCCACTGACAAGAAGCCTGCCGACCATTTTTTCCCAAAAGACAAGGATTCTTGATGAGTACAGGTAAAGAAAGAAACACTTAATCATATGAATAAGAAACCGTAACTGGCTAAGCTTGACTACAACAGTCTAGAGGTCCAGAGGACATCAAATTGGATTATCACGACTTCACGCCCTCGACGCTGCTCCGAAGATGCCCGAGGAAGAGAAGAGTACGTGGAAAGTTTGCCTCCCAGGTGACAGTACTAGAACATAATTTTAGATATGAGATGTACTACCTGTTGAATAAATTGTTTGGAACTAATGTATAACAATGTTGAAAGTAATACAGTTTCGAGAGGCTAAGTGAAGTAAGGGGAAGAGAGATGACACCAACATCACACAGGATTATGTCCAAATTCTAATCGAACCAGAATCTATGGCCGGGCACCACAGTGGGTAAGGACCTAGCTCAGAGCGAGTCAACACTCGTTGGCACACTCTAACGAGTCAGCTCTCGCTGTCATAGGTGGGCTTGTCATATTGCGCATAAGTCCGGCGAAACATCTGCTCCCTAAATCTGGCTTATCTTTATCCTTATCGGACCAGGCTACACCGACACTTAAGAGCGGTCTAGACCTTTTTTTAAAGGGAATATGTGGTGAATGAACCCTTAGTAATCATATAAAGTTACTGACGTCACGCTGAGCCGAACAATGTTCGCCCATCTAGGCAAGACCAAAAAAGCTATATATCACAAAAATTACAATGAGTAATGGCCGGGCTTAGTAAAAACCGTAATAATGATATTTTTTAAAGGCAAACTAATACACTCAGTGAAATACAAGTTATGCGTCATACGTTTATATATATATATATATATATATATATATATATATAAAACAAAACTTAAATTCATCAAACATTAAATGATTTGTAAAAAACATATATCTGATTATCGTCCCTCAGGCTTCTTCACCGAGTCCTAGAAATGAGACATTCTGCCTCCAGCAGCATATCCCCCTCTCGCATTAACAGCCCAACGAGGCAGTTAGCAAACACAAACAAGCGTATCCCCGGTTAAGGTAGTTTAAGCACCAATTCGTATATATATATATATATATATGTGTATATATATACATATATATATATATATATATATATATATATATATATATATATATATATATATATATATATATATATACTACGTTATAACTCATGCCAGGATTACCAACCGCTTGATTCCTACTAGCAAAAATGGATATACCCGTGTCGTATGTGGCTAACTATACATACGGTCGCCTTATACAAGAGGTACTGTCCTCTACCGTTTGCGAATCCCACCTTAATCACAGCCGAACTTCTATTTCACCGCGTTCTTCAACATTACCCCTTCGTACCCGGCCGTAAAGATCTAGGCTTCCTCGCAGTGCCCGTGAAATAGGGCGGCGAGGATTTTCCGATAACATATTCACTTCATGTCTAAAGATCGAAGAAGGAATATTCGCTCCAATGAAAGTTAGAGAGGGTGGTATTGGGGAGGGAGAGGGAGGGGGGAGAGAGGGAGGCAGAGAGAGAGAGAGAGAGAGAGAGAAAGAGAGAGAGAAAGAGAGAGAGAGAGAGAGAGAGAGAGAGAGAGAGAGAGTGAGAGAGAGAGAGAGAGAGAGAGAGTATGAGAGTATGAGATATAGAGAATATACAGAAAGTCAGATAGAATGATTGATGAATATGGGTGATATATGCTTGAATAACCCAAGGAAAGTTTCCATCACATCTCTAAATCCGATATTATAAAAATCGAACTTTAGGAAGATTAGCAGAAAATTTGCTCTTTCTCTTGGTATCGTGCGAGTAATTCAAATTGTTGCCACTTGAGAGAAAGTGTATATTCTATGTATCAAAGCAAAAATGAGAAAATGCAATTAATATGAAGAAAGTAGTTTAAAATATGGTATATTACTGTCTACATAAGTTTCGTTTCGCACATATATAGGGGTCTGTGCCTGGCACATTTCACTACTATCACTATAATTGATATTAAAACTGTTATTTTAATGAATAAAAAAGAAAGAAAAAAGAAAATCACATTTGGTAGAAAGCATGAATTGGATGTTGAATGAAGCTACAACGAAAACATCGCGAATATTTTATTATCGGTCATAATGTTAAAGTGTTTGTCAAGCATTCCAAATTTTAATTCTTTGTCGTGAATATGATATAATTTCTTATTGTTTCAGTAACTCGCATAGATTACCTTCGTAGCATGAACCACGATCACACGCTTTCTTGAGCCTTGCTCTATACAGTGAGAATTATGTAGAGTAAAATACTTTTGTTTCCTGTGACAGCACTACAGTCGCTGATTTTTTTTTTATCTACTTTTTCCCCTTTGTTCTACTAACACTATCTCTTTTCTCTCGTCTTTTCCTCCCCTCTCTTACATTTTATTTCCCCTTCTAATTCGTCCTTATCATTCTCTCTTATTATTATTATTCCCCTTTCTTCGTATGTGTGTGTGTGTGTGTATATATATAAATATATACACACACACACACATATATATATATATATATATATATATATATATATATATATATATATATATATATATATATATATATACATATATATATATATATATATATATATATATATATATATATATATATATATATATATATATATATATGTATATATATATAAATATATATATATATATATATATATATATATATATATACGTATATATATATATATATATATAAATATATATATATATATATATATATATATATATATATATATATATATATATATATATATATATATATATATATGTGTGTGTGTGTGTGTGTGTGTGTGTGTGTGTGTGTGTGTGTGTGTAAGGAATCCCTCCGTTCTTCGTCCCTCCATGCGAGCCTACCTACGATCTCTCGCTTCCACAGCTCTGGAGTCCGGAGGCGACTTGGCATTTTTTAAAAATTATTTTGCATTTGTACTATATTTCTGTCGTGTTTTTATTTCCTCCTGGCATGTTTTTGTCTGTTTTTAGTTCGCTTGTGTTTTTGTTTCAGTTTACCTTACCAAACGTTTTTTTTCTTAGTTTTTTTGCTTTTTGTTTTACCGAGTCTCCAATTTTAATTTGCCATTTTATTGAGTTTTAAATCGCTGTTTTACGGGGTATTTTTATTTTCCTATCAGTTGTATTTATATTTTGTCAAATCATGATGACGTGAAGGTACACCTTTACAAATGTCATATTTTATTTGGTCATTATTTTATTGTAAATCTCTTTTATTTTGTGATATTATCCTATTGTGTTTTACGACAACCTTCCCCATATTTTCTTTACTGCATTTATATTTTATTTTTGTATTTATTATTTTTACGTGACCTGTGACGTCACAAAGTTTATAAATATGACCCGTTTTACACCAAATACAGTCAGTCTACACCAGTCAGCGGTAGTTTTGTTACCCCTTTTCCACCTGAAACACCGGTTACCAGAAGAAACCTGCAAAGAAAAGTTAAGTCTTGGGATCCTGACATTTTATTATTAATAGGAGCTGGACGTGATTTCTTTTTACACATATATAAATCTTAACAGTGAGGTTTTGTGTTTTTATAGTTTTGCTTTGCTTTGTGTTTTATTTTTTCTCGTTTATCATTCCTTCAGGACTTGCTGTGTTTTGTTTTAACTTTAATTCTTTGCCTTTTAGTTATAGCTTTTGGCCTTTGCCATTGTTTTGTTTTCTTCAGTTTTTGTTTTTAGAATCACCTTCAGTGACCCTTATGCTGCCATGTTTTAGTAACTTGTTTCTTTTATGTAAGGCCTTTTGCCAGAGGATCATTTATGATCCCTCTTTCGTTTTATTACAGTGAGCCCTTAGCTTAGCACTTCCCTTTGAACTTGCTCTTATTTTTTATGGCAGTTTGATCATTTTAGGATTTCATTAACCTGTTTATACTTTTATTTGTTTTATCTATTAATATTATCTAGTGCTCTTAGTCTATGTTTTATTTAATGGTAGATAGGCTGAACATTGAGGAGCTATACACTGGAACTTCCCCATTCTGTTTTTGTTCAGATTCCCTTCTTCCACGCTACCATATTTCATGGGGATCTGATTGCAGGGGTCTGATCAAGTTCATACTTGCATCCCATTTTGCCAGCTTCGAGGAAGGGGGTTGGTAGTGCGGGGCCCCTGTCATACAATTGATACGCTACATATGTATATATACATATATATATATATATATATATATATATATATATATATATATATATATATATATATGTGTGTGTGTGTGTACATAAATATATACATGGATAGATAGATAGATAGATAGAGAAAAGAATAAGCCAGATTTGCGGAGCAAGATGCTTTGCCCGTGCTTATATGCACTATGACGAGCCTGCCAGTGTCAACGAATGTTGACTCGTGAGAGTGTGTCAATAAGTGTTGACTCGATGTAAGCTTGGTATTTACCCACCGTAGTGCCCAACCACAGAAGTAACCACCAGGTATAAAATATATATATATATATATATATATATATATATATATATATATATATATATATATATATATGTATATATATGTATATATATATATATATATATATATATATATATATATATATATATATATATATATATATATATATAAACATATATATATATATATATATATATATATATATATATATATATATATATATATATATATATATATATATATATATATATATATATATATATATATATGTGTATATATATATATATATATACATATATAAATATATATATATATACATATATAAATATATATATATACATATATAAATATATATATATATATATATATATATATATATAAATATATATATATATACATGTATATGTATGTATATGTATATATATACGCATTAAAACCCTATTGTTGGATGTCATATATCTCACAGCTAAAAGACAATAAAACCCCTCATAGCGCTAATGGTGACCTTTCGAAAAAATACTTGATATCGGTCATTAAACCCTTATAAAATCACCTCTGTCATGTTTACTGAAATAAGCTTTACGAAACGAGAATAACGTTAAGTTTGACATTTTAAGTGGATCAATGTATTTTCTACTAATTACTATCCAAATTCTGATAATAGCCACTTGTAATGTCAATTCAACACATTATTAATTCGATCACTAATGGAACAGAACTTATCTTGATTGCAGTATTTTACCGGATTGATTCATTTTATTTTTCATTAAAAAAAATCATACTGATGTAGTCTATGTAACCCATTTGAAGTTTGATTTCATCATGTTACTGAAGGAGCTTTTAATCAAAGACAAAATTAGGCCAACATATTTCATTTGCCTTCTTACATCGCCATAAATTTACTCATAAATACCCCTTCCCATTCGCCTACAAATCGCCGAACACTACAATCCGGCCTCTACCTTATTTCAGTATATTCCTTAATATTCAAAAGGTGCATCAAGTAGTAATAAGTAGTAATTCTGTCTTTGAATGAACATTCCCACATTTTCAGATGCTCCCTGTGTGCTTTCGTCATTCCTCTTCTTATTATTCCTCTTAGACAGTTTCAATCCAAGTCTGACGTGAGGCGCAAAATTAGATCCTTAACTCAGAAGTAGCAAGAAGCGAATGATCCTTATGTGAGGCACAGAACCAGACAAAACGATATTGGAATTGCCGTCTAATCTTTTTAGAGGCTTATTCGTCGAAAATGCATTCCAGGGAAAACCTCTTTTATGATAAGAATGATTGAGAATCAAAGACACACACGATTCCACATACACACACACACACACAAATATGTGAATGTTGACGGAATATAAATATGATTAACTCAACATTAATTATATTAATGATCATGATATCTTGTTACAACAAAACTGTAATATGGTCTATTCGTATGTTCTGTCGCATATTAAATTGGGTTACAGAATAACAATACGTTTGTAGGAAGTGAAAAGAGAAAGAGAAACACAACAGCAACACAGCTCATCGCAAGGTCCGGCTTCCACTGTTTATTCACCTGCTAAGTCAACAAGACACATTCACTTCAATTTGCCAATCAGTCAGAAGAATAACACCGACGGATATTACGTTCTTCATTGCAGTGATGGTATTTTATCCAAGTAATGGAATAAGGAGTTGATGTACGATAACTGCAATAAGAAAAAGTATCCAGGATTGGAATGTGATTGGAAAACCTTCTGATTTCAAATAAAAAGTCAAGGGTTGGCTACACAGATATCTATAAATTATATATATATATACACACAAATCAATATATGCATATGCATATGTATGTATATATATATATATATATATACATGTATATGTATGTATATGTATATATATACGCATTAAAACCCTATTGTTGGATGTCATATATCTCACAGCTAAAAGACAATAAAACCCCTCATAGCGCTAATGGTGACCTTTCGAAAAAATACTTGATATCGGTCATTAAGCCCTTATAAAATCACCTCTGTCATGTTTACTGAAATAAGCTTTACGAAACGAGAATAACGTTAAGTTTGACATTTTAAGTGGATCAATGTATTTTCTACTAATTACTATCCAAATTCTGATAATAGCCACTTGTAATGTCAATTCAACACATTATTAATTCGATCACTAATGGAACAGAACTTATCTTGATTGCAGTATTTTACCGGATTGATTCATTTTAGTTTTCATGAAAAAATCATACTGATGTAGTCTATGTAACCCATTTGAAGTCTGATTTCATCATGTTACTGAAGGAGCTTTTAATCAAAGACAAAATTAGGCCAACGTATTTAATTTGCCTTCTTACAACGCCATAAATTTACTCATAAATATCACTTCCCATTCGCCTACAAATCGCCGAACACTACAATCCGGCCTCTACCTTATTTCAGTATATTCCTTAATATTCAAAAGGTCTATCAAGTAG